>JANRGW010012778.1:55611-74103 GCA_024733675.1 Psilopsiagon aymara | reverse complement strand
AGTAAAGAATTTCTTCCTCATATCCAATCTAAACTTCCCCTGTTTAAGTTTGAACCCATTACCCCTTGTCCTATCATGTAATTAAGTTACTGAAGTACAGAATAAGCAAAGCACTGATATGTAGGTGTGGGTAAGAGTGTTGTGAGGCATGATCCTGAGGCACTCACTGAATCTGAGCAGTTTGCCATACAGTTTTAAGAAAGCTAAAGGTCCTAATTTCTGTTTGAAGTTATAGGCTATTCCCAATACATTAAAATTCCTTCCTCAAATTCTCTAGAAATAGTTCCACATCCCTTGAACATACCGCAGGACTTTGATTGCTGCGTGATCTTTTCAGAGATCCTGAGGGAACTAACACATCTCCATAAAATCATGTAAAGGCTCTTTCTATACTGAAGTAAAACTGGCTCTGCCTGCCATCTTCTGTGATATAGAGGACTCTGGCTGTAACAAAATCAAAGAAATTCCTGCCACAGGGATGGGAATGGAGAAGCATGGTATAGGGGGTATTACTATTCCCCATTCAGCTCTAGCATTGTCTTTTATCGCTGGTGAAAATGTAGTCTTACAGCTGCGTGTCTCCATTCTGAAGGCCTCATTCACTCAAGAAGTGAAACACCTATGTTATCACAGTAATTTTTTTCTTTTGCAGTAGGTCACAAAGTTTTTCCAATCCACTTTCTATTCAGACATATGGGGATACATGGCAGGTGAAGGCTTTCGAAATAGAGTACTATCTGTCTACCCTGGAAACATGGAGGAACATTTACACGTGTATGCACCCACACCTCCTTCGCATGCAGCCTTGTTTCTGCCCATATGAAAAGAAAAGCTTTCCCAGAATTTGTGGTCAGTGTGTCCTGTTTGCATACATCACACATTCAGGGCATCAAACTGTGATCAGCAGGCTGAAACTGGAGAGGCCAGAAACCTGCTTTCTGCTTCAGAACATTGTGGTGGGATGCATGACAACAAAAAAACCCTCTTGGAGACTGCTGGAGAGATGTATGCTATATAGGTTATGCACACAATCTTCATGAGAGGCAACAGAATGCTTATGCAGTGGATAAGAGCCACCTTTTAAGGGACATAGAGCTAAGCTAGGATCTACCAGGAGCGTTTTGTGATGTATTTGTGTGTGTTCTGCTACTTCATTAGCAGTACTTGGTGTAACTTAAGTGCTCTGACCCTTGATGGCCTGTGAGCATGAGGTTTCTTCCAGTTTTTTTGCCTTGTCTGCTTCTTCCTGATAAGTGGGCTGTAGCAGACACCCACCATGTCACCCACCATGAGCTACCCTCTAATTCTGACCCATAAACTGCCAGCTGTCCCATCATCTGTCCCAAGGCACAGCTCCGTGCACCTCAGTTTCTCTCTCTGATATTCTGACCCATCTTTTGTCAAGAGCTGGATCCATCCATGGCAGCTGAACCCTGCCCCAAACTAGTGCACCTTGTTGCTGTGATCTCAGCCCAGGACCTCTAACACCCATGTTATGTGCCATAGCATACAGGCACTTACTGGGAACTGTTTTGGACCACTGTGAAGCACCAGCATTAAGGCATTACATCCTGCCCAAGACCTCTGCCCCAGCAGCAGAGCAGGTGCAATGGAAGCTTACCACCCCATAAAGACTTCTTTCCTTGCACAGCACTTTCCAGTCCTAACAAACCACTTGTCATTAAGGGGCAGATACCTCACTGATGGCTCAGAGGCACCTGCCCCAGCACCTCTGTTAAACATGCTGCACCCACACAGGTATGTGAGCGGAGCTGTGTTTTGGTGGTGTGTTTCCCAGGTGTACCAAGAGCACAGAACTTAGCAAAACTGTGACCTGAGCCCTCTGTATAGCACTCATTAGCAGTGGGCTCAGCCTTTGGTGCTGCATGGTGCATACTAACAGCCTGTTTTCCTTGTTCCAGGGCATGAGAACTGCATCCGCGCACGCTGGCATCCTTGTCCTTTTCTCACGTGGTGTTTGGAGCCTGCACCACAGCACCTTTGCCAGGCACACTGGCTGTCAGTGCTTGGGGCTCTGGGGCAGCCCACAAGGGACCTGCAGAGGTTTTGGTAGGTTACAGATGATCAAATTTACAAGGGGAGGAAAAAAAGAAGAAACTGTCACTTGTTCAGAAGACTGTTACAGGATTGGTGATAAGTAAGATTTTGCTTTTCTTTTTCTTATTGTGCAGATGCCTTTTCCATAACGTTTCTTTTGCCTTGAGGTGAGACAGGCTGCCCACTATGCTGGCAATATGATGTTGTGGAGCTGGCAGCCTTTCTTTTTCCACACTTCCACGCTAAACACAGGGCAAGCAGGTAGGGGGGTGGATTTCTGAAAAGGGAGAAAGTTGTGCAATTCTGTTTCCTTTCCCCCATTTTCTGCCTGCTCTCTTGCTTGGGTCTTTTTCCATAGTACAAATGCAGGTAAAACACTCTGAGCCTCAACTAGCAAAATCAAGAGAGCCGCAGGCTCAATCAGTACCTATCAGCAATAATTTCTCTTATCTTTCCCCCTAATCCAGACAATTCTTACATGTTTTCTGCTCCATTCTTTGGGTCAAGAATATGCTGGTTAATAGCCAATTATTTCATACCCTAAGGAAGTTTTGGGAAAGAAGTTCCTGGGAAGACTCAACTCGTTTTAGGAAATCAGGCTAATATTCAGTAGGTGAGACATTTCCCTTCGCTTTCCTCCTTAATACTGTTCCATCTCGGCACAAGGCTGAGTTTATTGCTATAATAGGTATTGTTCAGATAGAGCATAATAGTTTCCCTGATTTTTATTCTTCGCAAAAAGTGAAGGTTTAGCCAGGGCATTGCAGCAAAATTCCGGTTAGGTAATTAAATTCTGCTTACTGAAAATGCCCTTTTAAAATCTGTCCCAGAATAGTCTGCTTTTCCTGTGAGCACTTTAAAAGGACTGATTCATTTTAACTTCACAGCTATCCAAATTCTGAAGCCTGCTGAAATTAGCCTGGACTGCCTAAACCAGAATGTGCAGTTCCACTTGAGATACCAAAAGGTACATTTTTGCATGCTTCATTGTTGTATGAATTCTTGTTTAGATATAATTCACATAGACTCCACCTATGTCACAGATCAGCCAGATTCTGCTGACTGGCAGAAATAAATTATTTGCACAGGAAAAGCAAACACTATTTAAAACTATATTTTTATTTACATGTAGAGTAGGCAGTGAATAAACTCAATTTGTGCATCAGGGGCCATTTTGCATGTTCAAAAATACGATAGTGAAAAAAATAAAGGCTGAAAGATAATCTGAGGTGTGCAGTCTGGAAATGCAATCCAGAACAGATGTTCCACAGTGTAAATTACTGCCTTTTTTTTTTTTAATTTACTTGTGCTACTTTAATTTATTATTGTTTATTCACTTGATAGATGGCATTTAATTTCACTATGAGAGCTTCAGGATGAGTGTTTGATGCTAATGGCTTGAATTTATTCCTGGGCAGACAGCCAATGTGCCGCAGCCATGTTCCACTTATGCCCTCCAAGCTACATTTAAGTGGCCTTCTGTTGCCCTTGGGGTATGTTTTACACAGGAAGCTTAAAGCCTTATGCAGGCCTGCAGCTTACTCACTAGAGCGAGTGAAAGATGGCTTTTTCTCTCTTCTGATCTCTTCAGGAAGAAAATCAAATAATTGGATTACTGGCCCTTCGATTGTGCTCAGCACAGATGGTTCAAAATCCCATTGTATTGGACCTCTGAGATGAAATGTAAATTGATAAAGAAAACAAATGTATTAAATTGATCTAATATGTCAATAGTATGTTATTACCTGATAAAAGAATGGCTATGACTGGTCTTCTGAACAGCCAAATATGTGTAAGACACCTGCTGCTAGACTGGCACATGAACAAAACAAATAAAACAAGAAAGGCCCACCCACAGGAGCCTACTAGAGGCATAAATTACTGCAGATTATCCTTTCTTGCTTATTTTTATCTCTGAAATAGGAAATCAGAGCAAACAGATCAATCCTTTGCAGGGATAAAATTAGAATTACTGAAGAATCTATGCATTATACAGAATATCTGGGCTGATAGAGTAGAACCTGAACGTTTTATTCTAGTTATATTTTCATGTGTATTGACTTGAACTTTGAGTTTCCTACTCTCTTGTTTTTTGTCACTTGCACATGTGTTTATTTTATGTATTTATTTAGGACTAAATTGTATTTGTTACGCTGTGGTTTTAAAACATAATATCAGCTAAGACTGGGAGAAGCATCCTAACAGATTTTAGACTACTTTATTAATGTCATTATTCTGCAAACTCACACATGCATAAATGATCCAAAATATTTTGAGACAAATCATTCCATTGTGCAAAATAAATAGGTCTGTGTGAAGTCATAACTGAGGTAATCCACTATTCTTTACACAGTGGAGAAAACTATGAAGAAAAGAGCTAAGAGTTTGATTCTTACATTTTATCTTAGACTGGTTTCTCTACATATTTCTTGTTAAAATCATTATCTTACTTTTCTTTTATATTTATGTGTCTACAGAGCAATAAATAGGTACTGAAATGAAGCTGTCATCGTGACTGTGCATTTATTTCACTCCACAGTTTTGGTGAATACAGTCTGTACTGGGAGCAGAAGGTTGTAACTTTACACTTTGTGATGTTAGTGGGTAGCTCCGGTGTTCAATTTTTTGCTGGCCAAATATGTGAGTAGAAATTCCAATGACTTGGGTTTAGAACAGGGCCTCAAAACTGACTAATAGAATGCACATTATATTAGAACTAAGACATATTTTTGTAGCTTGTTGACATTCTAGCACATATTTGTGTGAATAAGATGATAAATGCATAATGGATGTGACACTTACCCACCTGAACATTTTCGAGTTAAAAAGATTGATAGACAACGCATTCCATTAGTTCTCCTTTTTACAACTAATAAACTTCCAGCTCATTAAGTTATTACATGCCATTCCTCATCTCACAAATAGAACCCATAATTCAGTTTTTCCCAGAGCTGCACATTCTTTAAATCTAGAGGCTAAATTACCAGAGCACATTTTGTCAATAAAGCTTCTGTTTGGTGGGGGAAGGAGGGGACAGTTAAGCAAAGCAATATGAAATGCAAGCTATTTTTTGTGTCAGAGGTCATTTGTTTGCTTCAATATTGCTTTTATTCTATTTATATATTCACTAAATGATGATTACTATGGAAAGCCCACGGTTAATCACTGCATTATGTTTAAAATGTTTTATATTTTGTTGCAGACTCATACACTTTCAAATCTTTAGAGTTATCTTGAACAGTAAGCTGTCCTTTTGCAATGAATCCTGGACAATCTATTAGTTCAGCTGTGCATTTATTGAAAGATAAAGGCTTTCTTCTGTGAGCAGTGGGAAAGCCACAGAAGCAAACAAAAATCATCCATATTCTGTAGTCCTACACCAAAAGACTTGTCACTTCCTGAGCCAGAATTGCCCAGTGCAGATGCAGGCAGTGAAACTTTCTGCATGGGAAGCTATATAAGACTAAGTTGTGCCCTATACCAAGTTCCTAACACTGCCGTTCTCACCATGACTTGAAGTGGGATTACTGTGCTCTGTGTTGAGTATAATATATACATCTATTTGTAAAAAATACAACCTAGTGATAAGATGCTTGCCTAGAGAGTGGGATAGAGCAGTCCAGGCTCTTCACAGCTTGCTGTGATTTAAAACCATTTCTGCTGTCCAGAAAAATAGGCAATTGTGATGGGGAGAAAAATGCAGTCTACCCTTTGCTCTCCCAGCCCTGGCAGTTAGGTGTATGCTCAGTTAAGGGTCCCGATGAGTTGTAACTAACCTCCCCCATGAAACAGCAATCTATGAGGAGGGAGTGAGGGTGAACGCTGGAAGAGGAAGCAGGGGAAAGGGGGGCCATATTGGAGGATGTTTAGCTCTATTTTGGGGTTGAGGAGGCAGACCCTGCAAAGCTTTGCAGTGGCTTCCTTGTGGAGGAGTTGTTATAAGCCTGGGGAGACTCAAACCCTGCCTTCTTCTCTCATCTCCCCCTTTTCTGATTGAAACCTACCTGTTTTTTTCCTCTCAGTGGGAATTAGCAGCTGTGAGCAGTCATAATTTTCACCAGAGGGAGAATAAGTCATTCCCTGCCCCAGACTGTCCTGGTGGGGTATGTGATTCAATTTGCTGCAAGCATGCTAGAAATTAGAATCACCTATAGAGAGAAATGGGCACTAAGTCAGTGTTAGTCTGAATATGGAGAGGAATGAAAATGATTAGCACTGAGCAGGAATTTTCAAGCCTGGATGCTACTGGGAGGGATGTGAATAAAATTTCAACTGGTCTGGATCTGTCCAAAGCAGTATCACATTGCAGTATGGTCCTTTAATAACAGTTAGTTCCTCTTCTCGTTAAATTTGTAGTTAACAAATATACAGGTGATTGTTTTCAACTAAAGAAATAATGTTGTCATTGGAAAACACTTTTTTAAAATTAAGAGTTGTACATGACAGCAATATAATGGTGTTATTGTTCACAAAAACTACAGACTGTGAAAGAGAGAACAATGGAAAATAAAGGGGAGAAATGGGTCTTTTAAAAAATGGAAAAAGTAATAAATGAAAGAGGAGCAAAAAGTTTTTAATAGATCCTTTTCCCAGAAATCGCTCAGAGCAAGTCTCCTGCAGAACAACCAATCTTTGATGGAGAAACAATTAGTGTATGTTCAGTCTCTGCAGCAGTCTCGCATGGCTACAGTGGAGTATATGTCTGTAGATCCAGTTGTTTCTCTCTCTTGGGTTTATATCCATTCAGACTTGAAACCCCGCTTGGAATACATCCTGACTGCACCATATGGGAATCATGCTGCCTAGACTATGTTATTGCCTTAAGTTAACCTCTGAAACTGCAGCTGTCTAGACCATCATGGAAGTGAATTGATAATGCTTTTGCTTTATCAAAGCATTTGTAAGATCAGATTTATCTAGATAGCTAGTGAAATGTTCTAACAGAGTTTCCTAATCTACTGTCACTCTGTGACTATGTAATTTGATTAGTCATTTATAACTTCAGAACATAATATATAAAAATAACCAGTGAGCTGAAAACACTGGAAAGGTTCACAAAAAGACAGAAAAGCAGGCTGGGAGCTGTGGGCCTTCTTTGCACAGAAATTAGTAACTGCTAGCAGCTGGAGTCTAGCCTCCAAACTTCTATCAAGGAGTAACTTTATTTATATGAGCTGACACCTCCTGAGAAGTCCTTGCACTGAATTTATCTAGTACTTCTGAGCTCTTGCTTGATTTAAAAGAAAAAAGCTATTATCTTTAAGCTTGTTGCTTTTTTATCAGGGAAAACTGTAATGAAAAAGTTTAACTAATCAATATTAACTTTTCTACTAATTAGGTGAAAGTGGTTTTTTTTTTCCTCTGCAAGTAGTTTCTGTTATGTGTCACTCCTGAACTAGTGGGGAGCATCCATGACTCCTGCTATCCTGCCTGAAGTCTTTTTTCTTTTTTTTGTTTGTGGGGTTTTTTTGTTTGTTTTTTTTTTTAAAAAAAAAACAAAACCCAAACCAAACAAAAAATCTAAGAGGATATTGACTGCTAAAGCATTTATATTCTGTGGGCACCATTGAAATAGGCACTTGAGAGCTGCATGTTGTTTCTGTAGTTCCAGAACTAGAATAAATATGCTCAGCCTTCCTGCTATAATATATGCTTTTTCAGTAGCAAGACAACTTATGATTCAAACCAATACATTCAACAACATAAGTGAGTGGTGTAGGTCACATCCAGTAACTTAAGTACATGTTCTTGCTTACTTGTAAAAAAACCCCAAAAGCTCAACAAAACTCAAACGAAACCCCCAAAAGATCAACGTTCATTCCTGGTATACTGGCTGTTTTTACATGCTGGCAGCTCTTTTTATTTTACAGGCCTATTGTGAGCCAATACAGCAATTACTTACTTTTCCTACTGAGTAAGTTACAAGTCCTGCAGTAGTGCTCAGTACACTGTAATTCTTGGCTATAAGATCTACGAGATATGTTACTGAATGATCATCTACTTGGAGGAATGGCTTATTTTATAGCCCTCTTGTTCTTTTGACAATAAACCATTGATACACACTATGAAGACAAGGGCATGTTCACAGTATTCTGAGTCTTGCATGTACTTTTTTCTGAGCTGTGGGACTCTTCACACCTCACGTGTTCAGGACCAACTAGTTCCTGTCATTAGTAGAGGATTTTTTTGCTCCAATCTGTATTTTGAATATTAAAACTCTGACAATTTCTAGTTATGTTTGTGCCTCTCTTTAAAACACATATAAATACTTCATTCTCAAATCCATTTTTAAAGATGTTATTGTTCCTCCTAATAGTTCTTTCTCCATCTGCCCAGAAAATGTTCTTCTTTCAGACAGACTCTATTCTTCCTACCTCCTGTTTCCTCAGTCACCTTGTAAATGTAGAGCATTACTCTACAGAGAAAGCACAGCTTTTACGCTATGTGACTTTGACAGTTGCACTTACTGTAATTTCTTTTCTCTCCTGTCCATCTTGAAAGATCCAACAATATTATTTTATCCATTATGTAACCTTCTTACTTGACATTCTTTTGTATTTGCTCTAAAGCCAGGCATGAAGAATGGAACAAGGCTGGGATGTATGGGAAAGGAGAGGCCAAGAGGCTAAGACTGTTCCACATAAATCACAAAGAAGATGTATCTGGAAGGTTCTGGTCTGTAACACTGCATTAAAGACAACTGTATTGCATGTCTTTGTAAATGCTAAAGAATAACACACATGCTCATGATTTCTTCGTATGTTAAACTGCCATTCATAAAAGCAAGGTGACACAAAACGTTCTTTTATACTCACGCTGGATATTATGATTGAACAAAAAAATCACCCTCATTACCGCTAAGCCCTGCCCTAGACTTTACTGGGTTTCTACTAGTGAGTAGTATGCTTTATAATTTTGTGTAAGAAACTGTTTTCATGGATGTAAGTACATTGTCTAGGTGCTGATTTTATTTTCCTCTTGAATTTATTCTCCACATTCTCTGGCCTTCAGTCAATGAACTGGCTGATTAAATTATTATCCCAATAATGAGATTTGACACAATCTATGCTATTTACCTATGTGACCTGCTAAGTAGGTTAATTGGGAACCCTGAGTAATTATCAGCCACCTCATCTTGCTGACTGAGAGTTCCAAAATAAATTAAACATAAAGATGCTGAAAAGGACATACAGATTTTCATTTTAACTTCTGGATTTTTTCAAAGAACTCTTGTAACTAGTAGCTTATTAATAAAAGGCAGCAAATCTTGTGAACATTTTGGTTGTATAAAAATATAGATGTTTCCTCTTGTGCATCATCGTGGCTTCCTAGGGGAAAAAGAATTCTGTGGCTTGTTAGTTATACACATCCCTCTATTCTGCAAATTGCTTGCATAAGTGAATTTTTGCATCCTAAGACAGCAAGCTTAGAAGCAAGGAAAATTCAAGAAGACAAAGTGATATTGGCGGTGACATTATAAAAATCATATTTTAATGTTTTTCTGTGAAACCTTGAGAACTAGAAATTAACTTTATTGTTCCATGAAAGCTGTGATTCTTCTATTCCCCTTTCTCAGGAACCAGAGTTAAGAAAAATAAATATGGTACATGGTGACGCTGACATTTATTGTGTATGTATCTAATCTTTTCAACCTTGTTCATTTCTGAAAAGCTGTAATTATATTTCTTTCTGCCCTATAAAATAGGAGATTGGAACTTAGACAGGAAGCAGAATGGACTCTTAGAGATGAGAAGATGGGGAAAAATATGTAAGATTTAAACTCATTGTCTTTTCACAAGCTAATCCGCCCAACTTAGTGGTTCATAACTATGCACTTAGTCAGACTTCTCTCAAAGTCATTCCTATGCCCTGGCTAGAAATCCCACCAAAATTTAAGGTAGAAAGAACAATCAAAGAATCCATTTCTTGTTATCAGCAGCTAATGACTGCAATATAAAGTATCTTCACAGGAACACTTTGGAGAACCCCACTTGCAATCTTGAGGTGAGAGGAGGAGCTGCTCTCCCTTGTCCTCAGGCATGCTTATAGCACAGCTGTCTGCCCTCAGCCCATCCTCCGTTGTGGCGACTGGAGCTCACAAGCACTGGCACCACTAACTGGATCAGACAAAGAATTATCAAGTGTATAGTAATTTTGGCCAATCTGATTATCATATCACCTTTCACAAAGTATTTACACAGTCTTTCAGAAATTAAAAGCTTGCAGAGTCCTGATGTCACATTCCCTCTGGCTGCCATTATCAATCCTCTCCCTTCAGCCCTCAGTGTGTGCAAAAATATCTTTCCATTTCTAAGCACATGCCATAACAGAAAGCAGAGCATGCACTCTTCTATGTCCAGAAAAATGGTTCTCTGAGTAGATACTCATTTCAAAGCCATTTGACCTTTCAGTCAGATGGCTTAAGGCGTTGGTGTGAAGCAGTATAATTCAAGAGAAGAATCCAGCTATGATGAAATCACTTAAATCTGAGCCTGAGCAAAGCTCAGGTTTTGAGAAAGGGACTCATGTTAAAACCAAACATACGCTCAAGTGTTCTTCTGGATCATAGCCATATTGGACTATAATGACCTAAACAGATTTACTCCCCAGACAAATTTACCCTTCCCTTTCCTCCTACTCATAAATACACTGGCACCTCAACTAATCACTTCTCTTGCCATTTTATTGAAAACTTTATGGCTTATTTTACATCTTCCAAGCCTGGC
This sequence comes from Psilopsiagon aymara, assembly GCA_024733675.1. Classification (NCBI taxonomy): domain Eukaryota; kingdom Metazoa; phylum Chordata; class Aves; order Psittaciformes; family Psittacidae; genus Psilopsiagon; species Psilopsiagon aymara. Next base: position 63,319 of record JANRGW010012778.1, on the reverse strand, counting down.
TTTATTTCCTGTCTTGGTTTTCTCCATGCTTCATCAAAAAGGCTTTTTTATCCCTACCCAAAGGATTTATATGTCACTGTACAAAATTAATCAAAGCAAAGAGGTTAAGGCTTATTAAAGAAGCTCTGCTGTGTGTTTGTGCTCCTTCATCTTACCCTGCCCTCCCTTCCAATGAAAAGATGAAGAAGTTGCTGAGGATGCAGATCAGGTGAAATTACTGTCTAAAAATGGTCAAAATAATATCTTTCAGCTCTCTGTGTATGGATTTTTTTTGGTAGTATATGGTCCTGATGTGTAAAACTATAGGCATTTAGATGTCAGGTAGCAGGAGAGAAAAAAATAGCAAGGTGTTATAGTAAAATATCAAAAACCTAATGTCTTGGTGATAGTTATAAGGTCATTTATTCCTTAAAAATAGCACAGTTTTATAAATGTATCATACCTGATAGAACACTAAGGGCTTCTTGATATTTTGCAACTCATTACTCATTGCTTGTTGATTACATAAGTGTTTTTGAACGAAGGAGCACTGTAAGGTCCTGTGAGAAACTAAGCTGACACGACTTCTGTCTTTCCTTTTTATTACGATAGTCAATAGCTCAGTTGTAAGCAAGAGAATTGCTCTTTGTGACTGTATTAAATATTCTTTTCGGAGAGCTAGCTAAAATTTGAGAGCAGAAAAGCAATTCTGGAAAAAACCCCAACAAACCCCCCAAAAGCCAACAACCCAGCATGCCAGACAAATCTATAATAAGTGAACAAAGTTGAATCTGAGTCTTGGGTTTAGTTAGAACCTAAATCAAGACAGTATTGACTCTGTAAAGGCTATATCTTTAAGGGTGGCTATATCAAAATCAATACTTCCTTCTTGCTTAATTTGAAACCATTCATGCATTTGTTCAAGCAAATCCATTCTACAATTATATTTCTTTTTTTCAGCTAAAGTCTTCCGTTTGGTATGTGTGATCTGTGTATTATGACTATGTAAATTAACAAAAGGTGGATTGTATGAGATTATCTCTCACCAGTGTTCTATACTAATGACATTTATGAAGCAAATGAAATATCTGTGCAAATTCTTCCATGCATAAATTATGTAGAGCTCATATCTCTTAGTTCTGTACAAGCTGTTCACCATTACCTCAGAAATAATTCTTTTACTTTCTGGAAAAAAGCGTACATTGATCATCAGAATGTCAAAACATAAACTGTAGGCATTAATGATCTAATGCTTTGCATTTATGCAGTTTTCCATCCAAGACTTTCTTACTGTATCCATTATATCCAATATTACATTATTTTAACACACCACACCTTTGTGAAAGGTAGAGGTTTGTAGGGCTCTGGGTGAGGCATGAATCTTGTGATCATGCAGTCCAGCTGATCCTGTTAGGAAAGCTCAGTAAGGCTTAATAGCTTAGGCATAGTTGTATGGGTTCTGTTCAGAACTAGTTGTGTCGGCCATTGCAGAGTGTACCCAGTGAATGCCATTCTCTCTGCGCATCAACCTCTATAGACTTGTCTTAAACAAATTTGAAAATGAGACTTCTATATCTTTGAACATTTTGATTGGAGATGATGCATTATTAGCTTGCTGTAAAGCTGCTTGAAAACTTGAATCTAGTCTCCAAGATTAAGCAGTCAAGCATACCGTCCCCAAGTCCCTTTCTCTTGCAGGTTTTAGAATGAAAAAGCATTGCTGACATTTTGATTAACAGTTTTGTAGGGCAAAGCCGCTGCATTCCAGGTATGCTCATTATGCTAGAAAAGTGCATCACAGTTAACATTTCCTAGCTCCTAATGCCTCTCATTTTCTCTTGTCCTACCAGTCTTATCTATCTCATATGTACTCTGTATGTGGTATTTATGAGATGATATCCAGAAATAATGTTTAATATCTTAGCAGGAAAGAAAAACCACAATGGGCTTACTCAGCAATTTCTTCTAAATAGTGCTTTGACAATCTGATTTTCCATTCTCTGACATGACCAGATTATTACTTCAGCAAAACTGGTAGCCTGCAGTGCCAACACACACACAGCTGAAGTGATAATAATAGTTTGATTTACACATGCATATGTATGCACATCCTCCAAATTACATTCTTAAGAACAGAGGTTAGAAAACCTATTTGGTAACGTGGGTGTGAAAGGGTGTTTTTATACAGTCAATAAACACATACTGTTTAATGCTTGATATTGATTGCATCTGCTTTTACAGGAGATAATGTATATTTAAGCATATAAAATAACTATATTAAATACTAGCCCTGTGTTTCCAATAAAATAGAAGTTAGTGGGGGTTTTGGCCCATTTTAATGTCTCAGAGTTAACATCAAAGTTTTTCCTGAGTTAGAAAAATAAATTCACCTATCTGGGTAAAACATTCTCTATAGAACTGGTGAAATTCAACATTTAAATTGGCATGCATTGTAAAATACGGTTCGCTGCAGCCTGATAAATTGTTTAACAAAAGTTATGTGAAATACGTGAACACTTGAGGGACTGGAGATTACCTCCATAACGTGTGCTTTGTAATTACACTTTAGGTAAGTTGTAAAGGTAGAAAAAGAAAAAAAAAAAGTGATTTATAGATATATAATAATGATGTTTAATAACAAAGCATTCATTGCAGGTGCAGTAGGTCAGAAATGTAATGACCACATCTTTTCCTGGTAGATTGCTTTATAAACATTCCTGAGAGTATGCCGTATCATGGGATGTTTCCACCAGGGTACTGGTGCGGAAACTTACTTCATAAAGAAAAACTGCATGGGCAATCACGCTGTTTTCCCCACATCCTACCTCTAAAACTAAAATCTGTTTGAGGAAAACCAGTGGGAAGGCAGATTTTGTATCTTGAGTCCTACAGAGGAGCAGGCAGTTCAGAAAGAGCTCTACAGCTTCCCATAGCTTCCTCTGCCCCACACTGGATACCAGTTATTGCGCCTGTGCTGTCTTTACATTTTGTGGGGCCACTTTTATTAGGCAGATCCATAGATTGATCCTTGTTAAGAGTAACCAGTCGGGAAGATCAGTTAACGCACTGAAAGTGAGCAATTTCATAAATCAATTTGCACCACCAAAGTAACTCTTAAAATGTGATGGGCAGTCTCGCAGTTTGGGCTTGAAAAAAATGGTCCTTAAGAGGTCTGATACTGAACAGCAGTGATTAAATAACAGTAAGCAGTTGCTATATTTGTTTGCAGCTGAGGAATCCCTTTGGTTCCTGAGAATACAAACCAGGCCCAATAACTAGCAAAGTACCTTTACTGTGCTTCACATATACACAAACAATCTAGGCTTAATAGAGCACTGTTTAGCTTTATATAACAGCCAGTAAGAATAGAAAATAGCTGTAATCCTAATGAATACATTTTGACTACAATCAATTTCTTCATGTGAAGTCTGAATGACAGATGAAAATCAAATCATGGGTACACATAACAACCTGAGAAGGAAATAATCCCATTAAAATATTTTGCCAATGTTCATAAACCAATGCTTCCCAGAACTCCATCCCTGCCAAGTAAATAACTTTTTGTTTCCTATTAAATACAGAGTACAGGTTACTATGGTGATCGATGGAACACAGAATAAACTCCGAGTCATGATAACTGCCACATACCAGAAAAAAAAAAAAATAAATCTGAACACTTCATGCAATTTCAAGCTGGATCTCAGAAAAATATTTTGAGAATATAAAATGATAATGTCCAAACAACAATATGTTAAGTACCACAAAAATGAAAACCTTGAAGCAGTGTGCCCCTTCAAATGAAAGTGTTTCAGGCCCAAAACATTTTAAAACTCATGATCTTAGGGCTTTTTGTCTTTTTATCCTAATGAATGAAACAGAACTGTGACCACTTCAAAGAACTATAGAGAAATACTGTAGGCCGCATTGTCATACATGTACATCTTCATCTAGGTTGCAGACACCCTTGCCTTAGCCTGTCAATGCCCAGTTGTTTTCAATCCCATTTACTCTGTATTTTATGTTCAAAAGGCTGAATCGTTGACATTGAGTAGCCACCGAACAGGGGCTGCTTTGAAGCTAGCGTTCTAGAAGTTTCAGCCTATTGATAAGAAGGACACCTATGCTTTTACTTGTGCTTACTGTTGACTTTGCTTTACAAATGCTTAAGAAAATAATGAAGAAGCATTTACAACTGCTTTCTCAGTAATCTGCTTTAATATATGTAATTAGCACACCAGTTTTTCAAATGCATACAATGAATTTCACACCACAAAATTAAATGCAATGTTATTACTAGTCATTTCCAGGATTAGTCTCTAGTCATGGAACACAACTTTGATCAATGTAGCTTTATCACAATACAAGTCACACCTTCCTGATGGTCTTCACAGTGTCATTGAAATAGTTTACAAGCAAGCAAGGCAGTGCTAGAGCTAACACAACTCAGTAGACCTACAAAAAAGCCATTTGTTTTTGCATGGCTTTAAATTGTATGCTGCTGGTTTTAAATATTTCAACTTCCTTTAGCCTCAGTACTACATCAGAGCTACAAAATATCCATTAAATGATTTAAAATTAATTAAAGCAGAAAAATTACTGAGTAGTTCGTATACTGACCTTCAGAACTCAACTCTGCCAAGTCACCAGAATCTCTGGGTGCTTGGGGGTTCAAAAACATATAAAAGCTTTTCTGCAAGAGAATTAAGAGCAGGAGGTTTATAGGCTAGTAAAATCCAGAGCCCCCAGCCTTCTCACTTGATGGTGTTACAAGGGGTGTTTCCTTCCCAGCTGAATCTTGTTTATCACTAGTATACAAGATCTTAGCTGGGGCAGTTCCACAGAGTATTGCAGATTCCCTTTGACATGGTGTCTCTTCCATGTATCTAAGACTGGGGAGAGACCCAGAGACTAATGGAAAGCGGTAATATCTTTCACATTTCATATTACTGTCAGCCTTTCCTGAGCTTCAGGGCAATGTAAGAATAAAATCAGGACTCTTTCTTAGAAGACATGCTATAATTCAAACAAAAATGAATTCAGGAAAACCCTCTGATTATGCATTAGATCAGAGATCAGACCTTGCAACATAGCTGTATAATCTATGAACCCAGTAATTCAGAAGTAACAAATATCCTTGTTATTTTGCACATGTCATTACATTCTGCACATGTCCATTACAAAATAGCTCTTATTTCAGAACCTTTAAGAAAATGGTGTTGCTCTGGTGTCATTCTCTTAACCCATCACTTCTCCCTGTCATGGGTGCTTTTTGTCTTTAAAATGCCGTGTTAAATGTCATCAGCATTTGCAATCTTCTGAACAGAATGTTTAAATTAAAATAGTTGTGGACACTAAAATGGAACTTATTCAATGAAAATCTATATGGATGAACAATTACTACAGTACCAGCTCTTCTTTAACACAAATGTCGTTCTACATTATGGCCTGGCTGATATGTCAGCATCACAAGTGAGCCATAACCTCTAAAAGCACCAGCCATTTCAATTGTTAAAAAAATACATATTTCCAATGAACTTCCCAAAACTTGGTTGCCCATTAGCAGCTTTTAATAAAGGGCTCTGTGTTTTATGTGTGACTAATATCTGTGTATGACTAATAACTTTTGTGGCAACAGCATAATCATTCCTGCTAACTGTGGTTTTGAATTAAAGAAACACCTGGATAATGGGGACCTGAATAACTGCTGAGGCTAAATCTCCTGTGGCTCACAAGCATCAGCTTTTTATGGGATGCATATGCCTCAGACTTGTGTAGATGTAAATGCTCTGGTGGTGCCTCCCTAGGCTCTATTCTGCATAAATATTTATGCTTTCCTGCTTTTACCTGGCATGATTGTGGAAAGCAAATGTAGTAAGAATATGAACATGCCCACAAATGACTCAGTTTTCATCTCCAAAAGCAATCTAGTAATTTTTTCCCATGTTACTCCAACATTAGTAAAAGTTGGGGCAACAACTGTCACTTGTACCAAACTGTAGACAGAATATATACTTAAACCTTGGATTAAATTTGAAATGCGGGTCTTAGTTTTGCTACTAAGTTTTGTTTGCTGTTCTTCCAACTCTCCTGCCTTGAACAAATACAAGTTTTCTAATCTGTACAAGCAGCAGAGACTACACACATAAAGGACAGGAAAGCAGTCAGGCACAATGGTAAGTCAGATGCTAGGGCCATTAACAAAACTCTGGATCAGTTTGACTATAGTATCTTCAGGGGCTGCTGTTATTAATCTTTCTTCTGAATTAAGTTCAGCAGTATAAATTATCGGGGAAGAAAATTCTAAAGAATACTCATAAAGAACATTTGATGAGGCAAGTTGGTGCCCTAGTGAGCGATTTCTTAACAGGGGTAAGCTTCAAAGGAAAGGCTGTTCACACTGTTCCAGGTGGAGAAACCGATACTTTTTGGAAAGAGCAAAAATCTACCAGCTGCTGAGACTCAAACTCAAGGTGGGTTTGCTATGAATGGAGATAAAGGTAGATAGACTGAAGTTTTTAAGCAGACCCACTCAGTCTTTGGAGCTTTCCATGTCAAAGCAGACACTGATGCAGGTCCAGGATGAAAACGTTTTAACAGTGGCTTTCCATGCAGGAACTTCACCCTTAAAGTCACACACACTCCCAGATAACTGCAGGGATAAAACACAGATGCTAGTGCATCAGACTATGGCATTTAGCTGTTCTACCCAGAACACTGCATGTGTTCATAATCACTCTTGCCTTGGTTGAGGATAAGTACCTGCTTCTCACAACCCTCTGGCTCTGCAGGACAGTAGCCTGAGTGTTTACTTCTGCCACATTGTCAGCCTTTCTGTCCAGCCTCCTCCCTTCTCCTAGCTCAAAGATCACATGCTGCAATTCTGTCAGTACTTCACTGGCTCAGGAAAGCCTCTAGCACCAAGGCAAAAGGAATAGATTTTTGTTTCCCCGGTTGCTCAATGTTGCTTCCTTGATGCATTTTATTCTAAAAGGCAACTTTGCTGTCTGGCTGTGCCCTGCTGGGTCTTCAGGAATCAGATAGTGACAGCTGTTTCACTAGCATTAGTCTACTGAGGAGACACATTTTTAATTTGAGTGTTAAGAATGCCTTTTTTCTCTGCCTTGTTTGTAAGTCCCTGGAGACTTCTCTCACACATATTTTTTTTCCTTGTCCAGCATGAGCTCCTTCAACAAGTACTTAAACTGTTGCCTACATTATGAATACAAAATCATGCCCCAACTTATTGTTAAGGCTCAGTATGGCCTGAAGAAGGAGGTATCTCAGTCAGCATTGGCAGTATCCTGAATCTTGTGGCTTAGGTACAACCATTCCCTTTCTTATATATGTACTTCCTTTTTGAATCAGACTCATAGAATAGTTAGGGTTGGAAAGGACTGTAAGATCATCTAGTTCCAACCCCCCTGCCATGGGCAGGGACACCTCACACTAAACCATGTCACCCAAGGCTCTGTCTAGCCTGGCCTTGAACACTGCCAGGGATGGAGCATTCACACCTTCCCTGGGCAACCCATTCCAGTGCCTCACCACCCTTACTGTAAAGACTTTCCTCCTCATATCCAATCTAAACTTCCCCTGTTTAAGTTTAAACCCATTAATCCTTGTCCTCTCACTACAGTCCCTAATGAAGAGTGCCTCCCCAGCATCCCTATAGCCCCCCTTCAGATATTGGAAGGCTGCTATGAGGTCTCCACGCAGCCTTCTCTTCTCC
>JANRGW010012778.1:0-47723 GCA_024733675.1 Psilopsiagon aymara | reverse complement strand
ACAGGGGAAGTTTAGATTGGATATGAGGAAGAAATTCTTTACTGTAAGGGTGGTGAGGCACTGAATGGGTTGCCCAGGGAAGTTCTGAATGCTCCATCCCTGGGGGTGTTCAAGGCCAGGCTGGACAGAGCGTTGGGTGGTATGGTTTAGTGTGAGGTGTCCCTGCCCATGGCAGGGGGACTCGAACTGGATGATCTTAAGGTCTTTTCCAACCCTAACTATTCTATGATTCTATGATTTTTGTGGTCTGATTCACTTGGTTTTGTCTGTGGGAAGGACCATGTATCTTCTATAAATGTCTTAAAAAAATTGAATCCACTCATTCTGAAAAAGTTTTAATTTAGCTTTTAAACATAGAATAAGCAAGAAAAGGAGATTTCCCCTGCAAGCCAGTAAGTTACTTCCCAAAAACAAAGCCAGAATTAAATTTTCTTCTAAAGACTTAGATTGTTAAAGTTGGATCCCAGATTCAGCCAGTGAAGTGTGAAGAAAAGAGATTTTAGTAATACGCTAACTGTGCATTTCATCCAACCATCTTTAGCTGTGCATCACTTCTGACATCTCCATAATGTGTGAGAATGTGTATAAGTGTATATACAAACTGGATTTCTTACTGAGTCTAGACAGTGGAAAAAAATTCTGTGCAGGCATGAAATGCTCAATGGCATAACGGAAAATTCCACAAACAGCTGGGATTTGTTTTTCAAAATATCCCACTCTATTCAAAGGCACTTCAGCTTTCAAAGAAATGTTTTTCAGTTTTCTTATTTTGCACTTTCCAAAGACAAATGAACCTCTGGGGTTTTCCCTCCTCCCTCATTTTGAAGTTCTGGTGGCACATTCAGCTTCCTACCTTCTTTTCCTTGAGATGATGCTTCCACCCTGAGTGTCTGTGAGTAATGCCAAACAGGGAATTATCAAGGTTGCATAATATAAGGACAAGTTATTTCACAGTTTAATAGATCTAAGCTGTCCAGGCTAGAATATAATAGATGTCATGACCATGAAGTGGCTGGGTTCCTCCTTGGGGGAAGAAATCCATCTTTGTCCAAAGGTGAATCAAAATACAGCAGAATACAATTGCATATATATATATTCTTCTCAGGAAACTTCTTCTCCTAGTCATGACGAGAAGGAGAGAAGAAATGTTTTTTTCTGGATCACAGATTATTTCATCTACTGTGGTGATCTTCCATGAAAGAAAAGAAAAATCAGGTTTGCAGTAATTCACTATAGAAAATATTTCCCTTATTCCATTGTCAGTTTACTTCCCAAAATTAATGCACAAGCACTCTAATTTTATAATGTGGAATACCTCAGATCACATTGATGTCTGGTAAGTTTTACAGGTATTTTTCTTTCACAGTCAGGATCAAAACTCTCAAGGGCCATAGTGACATTAGAACACTGTATTCTATACAGAAAACCATGTGGCTGTGTAACAAGATGCAAAACATATTCACTAGATTTTCTTTCTAGCAAATTAATGCAAGTCTTTGGTTTTAATTCCGTTGCATTTCAGTAGATCAGATGAATATGTCTAGGTATGGGAAAGAGGTCCAAGTCTGGTAATTCAGCCTCTGGAGGGGCTGCTGCCCACACATTAGCATCCAGAGACAGCGGGACTGAAAATAAGTCAAGGGTCAGATGGAAGGCTTGGCACAACACTCAGAGACTTCAGTGTTAAAGGAGCTAGTAAGGCACTATGGACATTGTCTTGCACAGAGCTAGTTGCCTTAAACAGAGTTCTTTGTGCAAAAATAAGGCAACGACATGATTGGCACCACAGCTCCCCACAAAGAATTTTCTTGTTTAGTGGTGGCTGAGATGGTCCCAGACCCAGACATATTCTGTACAAACACACTGACAATGAGGTCTAACCAAAGTGACTTACTTTCTGAGATGACTTCTTATATTGTGGTATCTTCATCTTTAAAGGAAAATGCACAGAAGGAAACATGGGACAGCCTCCTGCTCCTCTTCCACCCCCATAATGTCATGAATATTTTCAACAAGCAAAACTGACCTGCACGTTCCACTCATAGCTGATCATCATAACAGAAACTACAGTGAATTCATCATTTTCCTGGAAGTTTGCAGCCCATAAGTATCACTTGTATCTATGCTCTTTCATATACCAGCTCTCAAACAACCACTCAGCACTGAGATATTCCATTAGTGTCATGCTGGGAATGGAATGTTTCTGGATTTTATAACTTGACTTTGAACCAGAGCTTGTAGCAGTCTTGCTCTCAGGATTACAGTTCATCTCACAGTCAGAAGGAAGAGTGGATGTGATGCATTCCAGCATTTCCCCTGCCTATGCAGTTAAGCTAGCTGCTGGCTGACGCTCGACTGCTTTGATCCTGAGTGTACAGTGAAAGTCAATACAGTCAGAGCAGGATACAAATTGTGACTCAGTCAGTGTTTCTTCCCCTGCTCGTTGCTTGCATAAGTAGCAAGTAACTTCACACCTGCTTGTTAAATAGCTTACTTCCTTGTCATGGATACAAGGAAGGAATTTTCCAACTTTTTCATCCCTTGACTTCTCTCCTATCTGAGCTTGCCTATGTCAGATGGGTTCAGTGACAGTATGCATAGGAAAGGCAATTTCTCTCCAATAAACACCTCTTTGGTCTGCCAAATGGGTTATAAGAACACAATCCAAATGAATAACAAGTGGCTATAATAATTATTTGAATGTTTACCTATTCTTATTTGAGGGAGTAAAGATACTCTTTTTCAAATACTGAATGCGCCGAAGGGCAATATTGATAACCATTTCATCTCTAAAGTGCTGTACTTCCTTTTTAGAGCTCAATTTCAGACTTCAGTGAAGCATAGGACTATTAATCTCTGATCAAAAGGGTGAGAGTCAAATCAGAATCTGGATTTCAGTCTTATTTCTTCATTTTTACATGTGGAAGATGATGCATTGTTGTTCATTGCTTTGTGGCCAGTCTTAGAGGGGAATGATAATCTTACATCATTTGATTAATGCTCCAGTTATTACCGGTTTACGGATCAGCATTTGTCTCCATTCCCTGTAACCACTGAGTCAGACACCTTATATTTTTTGAACTTTGTACCTTTTTTTTTTTTGTTTGTTTTCAGTAGAATCTTCTGTCAGGAGTGGGGTTAATTAACTTCAAAGGGACTGACTGTGGAGAGCAGTGATTGACTGGGGGGGGGATGTAGTTGGTATGGAGAGAGGAAGAGCAGCAGGGATATGTGGCTGTAATATGATGTAGGCAAAAAAGAAGAACTGACTGCTGATAACAGGAAAGAGAGGCTAATGCTCACTGAACTACCAAGTAAATCTGTGCTGAGGACCTGGGTAAGATGAATAAAGAGCAATACCTTTATCAACATTTTCCTTTTTTAAACATGCACCCATTTGCTCTTATTCACACAATGGTATAATGTATCACAGTGCCAGCACTGAAAGGAAAAGCAGTAACAGTACAGGCTATCATTAGTTGCCATTGTTTCCAAAGACTTTTGTATATTCTGGTAAGAAACAGAGTGAGCTGCCTGCCCTCAGAAATGGTTTCTTGAGACCTTTCAGAAATCGGTTATATCAGATAACGCTCTGCAATGAGTTTCATTGAATTTTTGTGAGAGGAAGGTCACATTTAAGATGGTTAATGTTAGCAGAGTGTTGCCCACAGTAAATAGAAGGTGGTCTACTCTTATTAATAATGAGGAATAAAGTGTAGAGTTTCTGTCAAATTTATCTGATTGATCAATGACAGATATAGCAGTGAGGGTAAGCCATGTTACAATACAGCATTCCTTTCATGTTACTACAGGGGAGCTCCTCTTGTTTGCCACTGAGACTTACCTCCCATCCCCTTCACTTGTTCTATACATGCCTAACAAAGTGGAAGCAAAAAGCTACGAAATCTGAAATGCATCACTATGTATCCTTTTTCTGTTATTGTAAATCATTATACAAAATAAGAGCAAGGTTGAGTCTAAATTAACTCAGAAAACACTGTCACAACATATTCTGTGTAATAAGGACAGAGAAAGAAAAAAGGACTTTTTGTTAGTTCCCATTTGTTTAATGATGATATAAACTCTGAGCTAGCTATTTTGTGCTTCAGAAAGTAATCGTGCATGACCAATTTTTGCTCTTGGAAGAATTTTACCTTGTGGCTACATTCTGTTTGAGATGATTTCAAGGAATACTTTTATCACCTACAGGCTTTTCAATGGTTTAACAGGGTTATTGAACAAACAGGGGAAAAGAAACAAGATACTTCTGTTAATATAGAAAGTTACCTTCCAGGAAAGTCAGGCTACATACAGGACGTCTAAAGGCTGTAAAGACCTTTTCAGTGAGTATGATGGCATCCCATGTTTTGCAGTAATTTGCTAAAGAGCTCACGAACTCCTGAAAGGTGCTTCTGCTCACAGACACTTCAATTATTAGTTTTCAAATCAACTCATGCAGCTAAGTGAAGATACAGCCTGCTATCTTGTATGTATACCAGAGAAGGGACTGCAATGTCCTTGCCCATATTACAAGGACTATCATAAAAAGCATGAAAACTGTAGGCTTAAGGCAGTTCTTTGGAATCATCCTCAATGCAAACTGAGTTAAGACCAAATAACCCTATATTTAAGGTGGTTTCTAGCACTTCCTGGTGAACTAGTACTTTTATTTTTATGCATCTGTTGCACATTGTATTCACTCCTTTTGTTCTGCAAAAATGGTTATATTTGCTTTGCACTGTGCTAATCACTGAAGTTCATAAGACTCAAAGTATGTACAACCAAACACTTGCTGAAGTTTTGCAAGTGTTTACACCTAATTGCACAGCTTTTCAGGCCCAAATCACACAGGTGAGGTGGTAGTCTATTTCCAACAGCAGAGACTTTTTCTAGGGTAGAATTGTACAAATGATGTAGGTTTTTTGGCATACAGATGACTCTGCTTTTATTAATCATCAGTGTAAAAATTAATATATAATACTCAATGTAAACAACAGAATTAACTGTGGTTCCCAGTAATATCAGCATTCATGTAAATACCTTGAAAACTAGCCTAGGTTTCCCACAATGGCCAAATCTGTAAGAGAAGGGAAACCAATGGCATGCATTTGCTATTTTATGTTTATTAGTTCCTGTACTGTACACTTGATTCAGTAGATAACTGACATTTCAGAATTGAAGTCTCTGTAAAGCAGGAAACAAAGTAATAGTACCTAAACCCAGAAACCCATATGTCACATGGATTACATCTCACAAAATTAAAAGATCTTTCAGTAATCTCATGTATTTCTTCTTTACCTTTTGACCAAATCAAGGCAGAGTGGGAACCTGTAATGCATTATTTGTAAAGCATTGAAGCTGAGGGTGTTGCTTTAAAAATTATTTGTAAGATACAATTTGCTAATGTACAGCTTTTGCATGGTACATTTTAGTAGCACTCAGGTAATACAATATGCTACCTTGTGTGCTTTGCAACACTGACCGTGTAATACTTAGAATGTGAAAACCATGTCAGAGTGAAAACCATGCTGATTAAAATTACAGGATGATGACCCAGGATTTTAAATAATACAGCAAGTAGCTAGCAGCCTTGCAATTACCGAAGACAATTACCAGGCTAGTTCTAAGGAAATACTTTCAGCTCAAGATTGGTAACAATAAGGTAACTTTATTTTTCACTCCTGCCACTCAAAAATACACTATTATTTGAAATATCTCCAAATAAAAAAATAAATGTAATATTTCACCAGCATTGTACTGAATTGATGGATTTTTAGATGTTTAGAAAAGAACCCCAACAAACCCAGGAAAAAACAGGCCCAGGTACTACCAGTCTGTGCTGTATACTATTACTACTATGGTATTAACACATATATCCAAAGAGTTGGTTGAGATTCTTTATATTTAGGCATTTTGAAAGATCATTTGGAAGCTCAAACTCTTACTAAAACTGAAGTTTCAATGAAAACTGTTTGAAAATAAGCCTTAAAAATGCATATAATTCCCCTGCCTTGCTCCCATTACTTTTCCAGAGATAAATTGGAAGAGACAAGGAACAGATCTACACAAGGAAAGGTGATAAAAAGAAAATAAATGAAAAACATAAATTTCTGTTTTTCTTTTCACCAAAACCATGAATATATTTTGCCAACCACAGTAATATTTTTTATAATAGGTCCTACTTTTTTTTTTTTGCAATTGTAAGTGGGGAGCAAAAGAACTGAGGAATGATAAAGGGAGGAGGGGATGCTGTGGGTTTTCATGAGTCCTGCTGCTGGGTGTAGCACTAGCTCTTGCCTTTGCCTTTTCTTTATTCCCATCTCCATGAGCTTTGAGAACTCTGCAAGATGACATTTGTTTTTTTTAAACCAGAGCTAACCAGAATTTCTATTTCAGCTCACCTTCAGCCTCTACCAAGGGAACGAAAACAGGAATAGAACAAACCCTGCCAATTTTTTTATTTATATATATATGGAACTATAAACATCTCAAAATCTTTGTTCTGTCAACACATTCACGTATCTTGTACTGACTGACATCACCTCTGACAAAAGCCAGTTAGTAGAAAAGGCTTCAGAAACCCTTCTGAATAATATTGCTCACAAAACTTCAGCAAGATGTTGGAAAATAAAATAGACCAGAGTTCAGGTGAACAGGGCACATGCCTCAGTATAATTTTTTTCTATGTGGCTATAGGAATTCTATGGACTCTAGCCATTGAAGGACACTTCTTTCAGCAATTTGGAACATTTCTCAGGAGAAATATCATTCTGGCTTTTTTTTTCCCACTGTGAGAACCAAGAAATTGCTCTGGGGTATTTCCTTTCCCAAAGGCATATGGAAAGTTAATATTTTGTATGAAGATGAACACAGTCTTCTGATGCAGCTTAATGTATTTTTTACAATTTAAATGTCATTGTATTACCAGCAATGGGTCAAATTTGCCTACGGGGTGTTGATAGTGACACAGTGATAGGAGGGCTGGGACAGGCTCAGAGAAAAGTAAATATGTTAACAAGTGGGTACTAAGGGAATGGGTTCTCCAGAGGAAGTAAACACATCTCAGAGCCTCCTTTAATATTTTAGTGGGTAATATTTTATTGAATCTGGGTAAGCAAATCAGCTATGAATTGTACGACACATTTCATCTGGGGACAATGACAAAGTTTAAAGAATCTGAGCCTTGCTGACTAAACAATCAACCCTCTTTCACAGTCTCACCCATGCCTGCCAATATAGTCAGCTGCATTTCTTTTCTTTTTTATACTTGCAGCCAATTCAATCCAGGGGTGTCAAGTGAATGAGAAGCAACCAGGCAAGTGCACAAAGGAAAATGAAGATACAAGGAAGGAACACATAGTCTTTTCTTTCTTCCAGAACAAACCTTCAAAAATCCCTAGGGCTTCCTGGATCTAAGTAGATGCATATAGGTGGTGACAAGGAGTTGAAGCCAAAGCTGCCATAGAAAATGGGGGTGAATTCTTGGCCCTTTTTTTATGCTTCTGGTAGAGATGGGAAAGGCTCAGATCAGCCAGTTTGGGCCTCATTGTTTCAAGGAGACAATTCTAGACCTATGTAACCAAGACGCATGAGGAACAAACCTTAGGTATAGTTCAGGCTTGCTGAATCTGTACATAACTTTTCTTCAGTATCTAAACCCCATCATTATCTTTTGCTGTTAAGACACTGCTTTTGCCTTTTCTGCTGCTGCAGCAATTTGTTGAGTAAGGTCTTCAACCTCACTCAATAGACCAGGGATGCACAGTTTCCAGGTGGGAAAGGGGTGAAAGAAGTAGCTGCTATTTCCTGTGCTTGCTTATTAGAAGATAACATATGTGCTAGGGTGCTGGATTTTAAACTGCCTTCTGCTATGTGTTGTCAGTCACCAAGGAGAATGCAAAGCAAAGGTAAAATTCTATCTCACTGACCTGGGAGAGGGTAACTGTATATTCATACACTTTGCTGAATGTATGTGAATACACCAAGGTGCTAAGCAACCACAAATTCTTCCTGAAATCTTTAATCTATAAATACAGCGTATTTATGGTATATAGAAGGCAAATTAAATTTGGGTAGAGCCTGCAATTCACAGTCTCCCCAAATTCTGATTTCTGCTTCACAGGTTCTTTTCAACCTATCCCCTATGAGAGGATAGTGCCATATTTTGACTTTAAAGACTGACATTTTCTGTAGGGCTATGTGTCTTAAATAAGATCTTCTTTCATGTCAGGGAATGCAATGGCTTGGTAGCCAAAAAAAGTGTAAGAATCGTTTCTGGGCTGAAAAGAGATTAATTTAAAACAATCACTGTTCATTTTTCCTCAGGAGTGTAATTGTATAAATGTGGATTTGTAGAAACATACAGCTGACATGTAGGTGGAAAAGAGTTTGTTCTTGCCTAGGGGAACAGATGTGGTATACACTTTATTCTCATGAATACACCTATTCCTGTACCATTATGTTGCATTTATCCTTTTAAATCTGTACATTCTTTGGAAACTGAAGTAAATGGTGCACCTCAATTACCTGAGGGAAATATTAACTCCTTAGTATTCTATTCTTATAACGAAGTCTGGAAATAAGAGGGTGATCTATTAGTACACTGGTGTTAAAAAACATTTTACAACCAGCTCTTGTTTCAATCTAAGCAATAATAATGCTGCATGTTAGTGACTGAATTTTCTTCACAAAATGAAGTCAAAGTTTTCATTTCAATTTTATAATTTATAATTAGCTGGAGGTGCAGGCAGGGGGCAAGAATAAAATTTCTCAGCTGGACAATGAATTTCTAAAGAGTCTTGAACATTTGTGGTCAAGACCAGTTCAATGAATTGTTGCAAATGCTGATGGCTTCATGATGGGCATGTTCCTACCTGCATGGCCTTGTGAGTGGCATTGCTCTAGCAGTTATATGGTGGGGTAAGCATCCAGCCTCTCCCCAGAAACTGCCCAAATAATGAGGATAAGACATTCTGCTTAAATCAGTTCTTCCTCTATGAAAGAGGGAGTAAGGCTGCTCAGCCACAGAGGAGCAGTGAGGCTGGAGGGGTACTTGGAGGATTGTCTATGTACTTAGGTGAAGGAATAGTCAGTGGAGCATGGGAAAATAGCTGTCACATATATCTTCTTCACATTAGCAACTGGGATTCATTATCAGGATCTGAATACACCAAAGGATGCTTTGAACGGAGATGATCCTCATTTATTTGTCTACATATACTGAAAGTGTTACTTTGTAGTATAAGTTTCTGGCACAGAAGAAAGAGTTTGGGCTTAAATTATTTTATGGACTATTTAAGTGCAAGAAATTAAAGCTCATTTGTTCTTGTTCAGTATCCTCTTTCTCATTTTACCATAGGGAACCTGTTTTTGTGAGCCAATCATCATTTTTCTTAAACATATAGAGAAATTATAAAGGATAATTATATCTCAGGGGCACCTTAATTGTCCCAATTACTTGGCCAGTTTTGGCAGATCTGATGAAGAGAGGGAGGAAGGGAATTCTGTAGATATAAGACAACATTCATGTGGAACTTGGATAATACCATGGTACATCTATAATAATCAATGTATCTGCGTTTAAAAGTGTTCTCTATGAAATACAAAACTGGAGGAGAAAAAGAGCTTTAGTGAATTTTAAGAAATCCTTTACCCAGGCAGCTTTCTGCATGAGGTATACAGCATTAGCACTAAATCAATGATAATTAAGCTGCAAGTAACCAAAATTGGCAAATTCAATTTCCCCCACATTTCATTATAGCTTAGCTGCTATAATGACAGATTGAATTAAGTCACCTTACGCAATATCTTCCAGGGATAGTCATTACAAAATATAATTTTACTTTTCACTTTTTTGGATGAAAATTAAACAATACAGAATTGTCCTAGATCACTGATGAGGTTACATGTTCTGGCAGAGCAGGCACTATAAAACCCCTACCATCATACTTGTGTACACAGATGTTAAAGAGCCATCTCAGGGCTTTTTAGGCATAGTGGAGATATTTTTTTTGGTGTTCAGAAATAAAAGCCAACTATTTAAATTCACAGTGCTAATGCTAGCATGAATTAAAAAAACCCCATCTTTGAAAGTGCAGAAACCTTAACTCCATGCAACTTCTAAAAATGAAGTAATTATTCTGTTGGAAGGTTTTGATGCTATCATGATTTCAAGAACATGGTTAATTTTGAGCATAACCTTATATTCTGCCTTGTAGAGGTGTTTTGGGTTTTTTTTAATTGAGGTCATGGTTAAGTGTATAAATGTAAATAGAGGCCTTCCTCTTTTTCTGTCTGAAATGCTGTTACACCTGTAACAATGTTTTAGCATCTTGCCCAAATCAGTAAAATATTATTCTAATCATTAAACTAGCATTTGCATAAAAGTAATTGGATCAGATATAAAATTGATGCTCTATCACAAGGTTATACTTTGTGGTAATCAGGGTGGAGGCAACCATAAATTAAAGCAAAACTTCAGTCAAATTCCCTAGTCCCTAAACCTCCAAATCAGTTATTTAAAAAACTCACTTTTTTACAAGAGAGATAGGTGAGGAGCTTGTAAAAATACTGATGTGTAAATCACACATATTTTGAGTAGCTCTGTAAGATGAAAGTATCCAACTTCTTCAGCACAGACTTCTCTGTAAACAATAACCAGTAAAAGAAAAGAAAGAGGTTACATTTGATAAAAATAAGGAGCAGTATTCAGTATCTGAAATTATCAGGGACATATTTAAGCCTGCACTGAAACACAGCACAAAACACATCTCCATGATGAGCTACTAGTACTAGGCGCAATCTGTTCCTAATAAAAATTTATTAATAATGTGAAACAAATTTAGTGAAAGGTTTGCTACTGAGCCATCCTTGCCAGCGCACATATCTATCACACTGAGACTCACTGGCAGATTAGCTCTTGAAGAAAAGATCATCTTCATGCAAACACATTATTATAAGCCACTCGAGGCAAACAGTGGGGTTCCTGTCCAATCCTTTCCTAAAAGATTGGTTTTAATGGAAAACAAAAATTATTAAAAGCAAGGAGCATAACAATGAGAGTCAAAGTCCAGCTCCCAGCTCACCTCTGTTTTCTGCTCTGATTCCAAAAATTAGCCTCTTTATTTTCTACAGAGAGATTAACAAAGCTAAATTATATTTTGATTGGATAAATAATTTACAAGCAGTTTAGGTCTTTGGTCTTAAACCTTCTGTGTGACCAAACAGAACTCCCATTTCAAGGGCATTCAGGTGTAATCTATGTGTGAGCTGGTCCAATCACCTACAAATTCTAATCCCTTGGAAACTATCACAGTCAGATGTAAAAGCAGTTATCAGCCAAAGAATTGTGTATCACAATTCTTGTATCACAATTCTTAGGGAGTATGACACATCTTATGGTTTATTTCTGAGTCAGTCTTTTCTTTACAGAGTCTTTCTACCCTCAGGCTGTATGGCTACTACATGAGAGATCACATCACAAAAATTACAGAGCCAAATTACTTAGTTAATGCATAGATGTCCAGGAATCTTGGTGCTGCAGACAATGTGCTTGATGTAGCTAAAACTTCCTGGATATATATCACATACCTGAAGGATAAGTGAACTCCTGAAAAATTCAGAAGCAACATTTGAGAGTCACAATTCACCTATGTGTGAGTCATATGTGCTCCAAGAACCACAAGTTAGTAATTATACTGCAAATAAAAACAAAATCAGGTCCACATATCTACTATAGTCAAGCACCTTTCACAGTTTTTGCTAACCTAGCCTTAGTATCAAGGCTGTTGTTACTTAGAAATGCAAACACAGCATTCTGCCCAAAATACCTTTATAATCACTTAGCAGCATTGATCTTACTTCCTATGGGTCATTAGGATTCATATCCTCATAGTCTTGGTGCAGGACAAGGGATCAAAGGGAGAACATATGTGCTGGTGCCAGGACACATATTCATCCATTTTAATTTTTTTCCCAAATATTGAAACCTGCACTATTTAAATCCTGTAGATGTCAGCCAAGCATAGATCTTCTAGAGGAATAAATAGTAGTGCCCAGATACTAATTCTGCTCTCCTAGCTGCTCAGTTTGCTTCCTTCTTGGCATTTTACAATCTCAAAGTACAGTATTTTTTCAGCATACAGAAAATCAAACTACAGCTCTGAAAGTAGTAGGAAAAGTCTAGGCTCCTGCTTCCTTCTCACAGACACACAAGTCTTTGCACTCTTAGAGCTCATTCCATCAGTAGTGATTTATGGTACTTCACAGAACTCACTCTTGTACCTAACTGGGTAATACAACTGAAAGCATGCTTGGATGATATTGATATTCAAGCCATGGATGTTTGCTGCAGAAAGCCTATTGGAAATGGACAGTTCATGCTAATAAGCTCTCTTCTGCTTTTCCCTTAAGGAAACTTTACCTCTGATTTAAGTGTGCTGTACATTCCACAATAGAATAAATATCACACGTCCTAACCTCAAGTGCTCAGCTACCTTTGGCCATCAGTTTTCTAGTACACATTATTTAGTACTAATTGCCAATAACAGTGTTTTTTTAACTATTGATTAACGTACAAACAGAGTATTTAATTTTCTGTGGTACCCAGGATGTCTTGGAGAGTAGGTGGTAGAATTTATTACTCTTATCAAATTGATGAAAATGCTGCTGCTTTCGTTAGATATGTAGTAGAGTACAATTGATCAGGTACCCTTATTACATTCTGCTAACAGGATTGAAAATCCCAAAGATAATTTCACTGCAATGCTTGCCTTCCATTGGCAAAGTACACATGTAAATTTCTAACCTTGCTGATTTTTAATCATTACGAGTAAAATTCATCCATCTTCAGGGAATCTAACAAAAATTTATTGTCCAGCCAAGTTAAAAAAGTACTTAAAGAGGGCTAATCAATAAGGTTGAATTTCATCCCAGGTTGCTGTGATTTCTTGGACATCTGTAGAAGTCAGATAAGCCATGTAAATGTCAAAGTGTTAGCTTTTAATATTGTCCTGGGTTCAGCAGTAGCAGTCATTTTTCTCCTTAGTAGCTGCAGCAGTGCTGTGTTTTTGACTTTTGGCCTGGGAAAAGTGCTGATAACACCGATGTTTTCAGTTGCTGCTCAGTAATGTTTACTCTCACCAAGGGCTTTCTGAGTTTCATGCTCTGCCATGGAGGAGGAGAAGCTGGGAGGAAGCAGAGGCAGGGCAGCTGACTCAGACTAACCAAAGGGGTATTCCATATCACAGCATGTTATGCCCACTGTATAAACTGGGAGAGTTACCCGTAAGGGTGAGATCACTGCTCGGGTCGGTCTGGGTATGGGTCTGTGGGTGGTGAGCGGTTGTATTCACTCCCCTTGTTATTTCCCTTATCATTATTATTACTGGTGGTAGCAGCAGTGGTTTGTGTTATACCTCAGTTACTGGACAGTTCTTATCTCAACCCGTGGGAGTTACATTCTTTCAATTCTCCTCCCCATCCCTCCAGGAGCAGGGGGGGAGTAAAGAGGGAGGAGTGAGTGAGTGGCTGGGTGGCTGACTGAGCTTAAACCACAGCAAGTATATAATTTAGCAAGTGCTGTGGGTGTTTCTGAATAGATTCTTGCAGATCCCTGGAAGCAAAGGTAGTGTTGAATTCAGAAAAAAAGTATTTAAAAATAAGGCCAGCTTATTAAGCAAAACTAAAGCACTGTGATTGTTAAATATGGGTTTTACATCTCTACTAATATAATCCAATTCATGTATTAACTGTATTTTAACTTAACTTTTCTTACCCCTTCCTATTCATTTACTTTTCCTGCCCATCATTTCCCTTATGTAGCAATAAAGATCAGCTATACTTCTTACTCAAGATTAGATGTGGAATTAGTGCACACATACTGATGATACCGTAATATTAGAGTAACCCAAGCTCACAGCATCTGCTTTACAGCTTCCCACTTTTCTGTTATGTCTCTATGCCTGTGAGCAACAACTGATGACACACACTTGCAAGGACTATGAGGAAAAGTTGTTGACTCTACCACATTTTTGTCTTCATCCAGTTCATATGGATATTTCTGAAAGAGGAGGGTGAAGGTGGCCTCCAATTGCCCTGATGCAGGTTATATTCACATAATACACAAGGTGAAGGAGCAATGTTGCAGGAAATCCAGGGAAGTACATGACTGACAAGCTAGTAAAGGAAATTGCAAAGGAAAGCTTTCGAAAAGATCAGTGTGTCCTCCCAGACTGGGAACTGTAGGAACAATAGAAGCTGTTTCCTTTCTTCTGTGAATTAGAAGAATGAAGACTTGCTCCTATTACTAAGGTCCTCCAAGAATAAAATTTTATAGCTTGTCTTAGTAAGACTTTAGAAGTAATTACTTAGGTTTATACTCAGTAGAACCTGCATTAAATACTCAGGGGTATACAAGACAGCAAATGTGGCAGCTAAACCTACTTATTTACAAAAATCTGGCAAATAAATGTCATTTTGGAAAATCTACCTTTTAAACATCAACTTTGTCACTGCTACCACTATTAATTTGCTTTTTGAAAACTGGTAGAGTTACTGGGCACTTGCTGTTAGATACTGGATGAAGCATACCAAAATAAGTTTGTTTCAGACTTTATCATGTAAGATGAGTGACAGTAGATATGTACAGTGCAGAAAGCAGAAAAATATACACAGGGCAGGCTAAGAATGATCTGCCAGAAATAGCCTCAAAAGAAAATTAAGTTTTCCAAGAGCTATTTTTTTTTACATTAAGAGTACATTTTTATTAGAAAACTACTGAATTTGAAACTGAAATAAAAAGAGGTCAGAAGCAGGCTTAGCTACAGCTTCCACTAATCATCAGCTGAAAGTAAACAAAATCTACCTTATTTTTGTCAATCTTTTGATAGCTTTGCTACAGTGTTTTTTCTAAAAGATGGATCAGAAAAAACCTGTGTTGTAGCTGTAAGTTTTTATGAAGATAGGATGAGAAAGTTGGGGCTGTTCAGCCTGGAGAAGAAAAGGCTGTGTGGAGACCTCATAGCAGCCTTCCAAAATCTGAAGGGGGTGTATAGGGATGCTGGCGAGAGACTCTTCATTAGGGTCTGTAGTGAGAGAACACTACACTAACACTAACAGTCCCTAACACTACAGTGAGAAGTCCTAGAGTCCCTAACACTACAGTGAGAAGGAGTAATAGGTTCAGACTTAAACAGGGGAAGCTTATGTTGGATATGAGGAGGAAATTCTTCACTGTAAGGGTGGTGAGGCACTGGAATGGGTTGCCCAGGGAAGTTGTGAATGCTCCATCCCTGGGGGTGTTCAAGGCTGGGTTGGACATAGCCTTGGGTGATATGGTTTAGTGTGAGGTGTCCCTTCCCATGGCATTGGGGTTGGAATTGGATGATCTTAAGGTCCTTTCCAACCCTAACTGTTCTATGATTCTATGAGTCATTTGGCTGCTTATGAGGCACCTCATGCAAATGTTGCCGTATGAAAATTGACCAGCTTACATCACTGACTAAACAATGCTGCAAAACTAACTGATTTTAAGCAAATAAGTCAGCTCAGAGAATCATGGGATGGCCTAATGTGAGAAGACACTTCTGGACACTGTCCAGTCCAACCCCTGCTCAGATCAGATGTTCCAATCCTGTAATCGTCTTAATGGCTCTTTGCTACTCTGTGGCATCCACTGTTAAATTCAAAACCAATCAATTTTGTCTATTCTGTTTATCATGTTTTTGTTGTTCAATTGTTCCCAAGGGTGAACTAAGGCAGTCCCTATCAGCAGTTTCTATGCTTACTGCCATCAGCTACTCTTTTGGCTCTTTTTAATCACAGGTTCCCCATTGCACAGTTTTGGTTGCATCAGGCTTCATGGTTTCAGGGTCACTGATGAACAAGGCTGAAAACTGTTTCAGCTGCCTATAGAAATAATGGAGGGAGGTCATTTCCCTCCCTTTTTTTCTCTCTCTTTTTTTTTTTAATAGCAGTCAAACTTAGACTGCACCCTTGTAATATTTTGCAAAGATTAAATGTGACTGAGCTGCTATCTTAGAGTGATTGCTCATGGTGCTTCTGATCACAGGAAGATATTGGCTTTTACTTTTTTTAAGTCAACAGTCTCAGAACATGAAGCAAAATGTTGGACTGCGCAGGCTGAAAAATATGCAATCAATTAAGATAAAATATTGAAGGAAACTAATCATTAATAAGGCTCTTGAGATTTAATGCCCATATGGACCTGTAGACTTCTTTCAGAATAAATAATTTGATGAGCTGGCCATGTCTGTTCTTCATTTTAATACCCTTATATTTAATCTTATCACTGAAATTCAATTGCTTTCTCCTAGCTTTGCAGGAGTTCTGATACCCTGCAAATTACACAATCCACTGGGAAATTCCTTTACTTATACTTTTGCATATGGGTAGCTTGTGGGAGATTGTCTGCCCTTCTAAGTCATTGCCTTAAGTTTCAAATCTATTCATTCAGCTGGGTGTACCTTTTGGTCTCTCCCTCAGGAGTAACTCAAATTCTGTCTCATTAGACAGAATACAGAAAGATGAAATGAAATGAACTGCACTGCATGTTGCAAAACAGAAACAAGGAAAAGAAACAATAGAAAAGCCGTTATATGCAAAATAAATGTAAATTTTCTGACACATTAGAGCCCCTTTATATTGCCAGTCACTGTTCTGCTTTCTTGCAGATTAAGAAAAATACATGCCAGCACAGTAAAGGTCAGCCTTTTCCAATCAAATGTAGACATTAATTTCTAAAATACATAGCTTCTGGTTGTCTATTTATCCTGTTCTATGCAGGGAATATGTTTTTGTCACTTTCTTCTATCTCTTTTTCTCTTGCCTTGGAGAGAAATGAAAATGGCATCTCTTTTATTGTAGAGATATGAAAGTCAACAAAACCTGATACAAAATGGTGACAGTAATGAAAAAACAGGTAACATTTCAGTCCAACATTTTAGTGACATTTACTAGCATTTTAGCTTAAAAATGTGTTGAATAAAGATTTTTCAGACTTGGGCCCAAATCCAAGCTTATTTATACTGGATTTAATCAAGTCTAACTTGCCTAAGTTTCTGGAGTTAGTGACCAGAGACGAGTTTCTAGACAATGTTTCATCAAACTGTGGCTTACAGCCCTTCAGTGGACATTAACAAGTCACAGAAATCACACTAGCTTAGATTGCTGAGCACAGCTCTGTCTTCCTACAACTGGCTTCAGTAATTTCAACTAGTACTCATCCTTCTGCCTAGAGCAGTGTTGCTCCCAGGAATAATAGGTGCAGGTGCTGCAGGAGTTCTGAGAGCAGGAAAGAGGGAGAGGAAAAGAGAGCTACAAGTTGAGACTGGAGCCCATAAATGGGTCATGCTCATGGCAGTTCAAGAAATACTGTTACAGAGCAAAGAAAAGGCTTTGCTGCATTATTACAAACATTAATGGAAAAGCTTTCATTTACAGCATCTGTACTGCAAGAAAAAAACAGTAATACTAGAATCTGAGACCAGAAGTTATACAAAACAACATCTTGCATCACCCTCCATTCATAGAGCTGTTGCGGTGCACTGTCATGGAACAAACCTGGGTGATGTATTTTACCTCTAGAGAAACTCTGCTCTCATGGTTTAACCCCAGCCGGCAACAAAGCCATACACAGCCACATCCTCCCCCAAAGGGAAGAGGGAGAGGATTGGAAGGGTAACAGTAAGAAAACTCATGGGTTGAGGTGAGAACAGTTAAAAATAACATAATAATTATCATCATCAAAATAATAATTATCATCATCATCATAATAATCATGACCAAAAAAAAAAAAAAAAGAGAAATAAAAACCCAAGAGAAACAAGTGATGTAAATGAAAAACAATTGCTCACCACCAACCAAATGATGCCCAAACTGTTCCAGAGCAGTTTTCCCCTAGCTCATATGCTGAGCACAATGCCACATAGTATGGGATATCCCTTGAGTCAGACAGGGTCAGCTGTCCTGGCTGTGTCCCCTCACATGCTCACAATGCATGAAAAGCTCTTGACTTAATGCAAGCACTGTTCACAAATAAAACATCGATGTGTTATCAATATTATTCTCATCCTAAATCCAAAACACAGCACTATACCAGCTAATAGGAAGAAAATTAACTCTCTCCAGCTGAAACCAGGACAACTGCTCAATGTCATTCTTTCTAAGCAGGCAGTGGAGCTAAAGAAAGTTTTGATACAAGCTCAGGAAAATGCTGAGGATAACTATAAGGAGAATACATGAATAACCTTTTATGGTTAGATGTATTTTTATTTTCCTTCCCACTCTATCTCAAAACTGACTCTCTGTAGACTCCAGATAGCAGAAGCCTGTAGAGAAAGCAGTTAGGAAGAAAAGGGGTCTCAAGCTCCTAACTGCTGTTCAGTCACTGAAATACTGATAACTGTAGAAAGAAGCAGTTACTTGCTAGAACTTGCTAGAACAGCCATTTCCAAACTACAAATCACTCCCTTTTGCACATTCTCTGTAAAAGAGCAAGAATACTGAAAGTTTCCACCAAAGGGTGTTCATGCCTGTTAGGGCCTGTCAAAAGATTCCTTCCGAATTAACTTACAGTTGCAAGCCCTGCTCCGTGCACTCTGTTGATGTTACAGTAGTCCATGTCCCACCTCACAGATACAGCTTAAGTTTGTTTCTTTTGTAGAAGACAGAAATTTTCTAATTTGCCTTCTCTCAGACATAACTGCAACATGCATGAAACAGTAGAGCAAATTTGTCAGGGTTATAGGAATAAGATAAGGCATCCTTAGACCACTTTTCTTGCTCAAGTGTATAAATATTACACAAGAGGTTGGAAAGGACCTCTGAAGGTCATCTTGTGCAACCCCCTTTTTACGTAGGTACAAATAACTTGTATTTACAGGAAACAAGTTCTATGCTCTGATCTAAGTCGCTATGAAAGGTTATATATCGTCAGATTTATATTCAGGAGACAGGTATTTTTTTTAAAAGCACGGAACCTGGGTCTTCTGAGACTCAATTTAAAGTTTCTAATTAGCTCTTTTACCTATATATCCACTTTCTGCATATTGCCATGAAATCGAAATTGGCCATGAGGGAGAAGGCTGCTGATGAAGAACAGAAAATTCAAAGATACATGCTGAGATACCAACTGGCAACTAGGCAAAAGGTGAAAACCAACATGTAGAAGAAGGTAGGGAAGGGCAAAGAGGAACATGGGCTAGCAGCTGTGCATGAAGCAAGACATGAGGCATGAGGACTCCCTGGGCTGATGAAACCAAGTTGCAGAGTATGAAGACCAGGAAAAGTGGCTGCTTCTAAAAAGTGAAATTCGTGTATAAGTAGCTCTTAAATATGTGTTGATTTGCACATATGCAGTTGGTCACTGAACCATGACTTAGCATCTGGTATCAGACCTCAGCCAGTTATTTTCCCTTCCTGTTGAAAAACCTTTGTGTTTGCTTTTAAACAAGTAGTTTTTGCTGCTCAGTGAGACAGAAGCAAGCAGAGAAGGCTGTTAATAGGCTATCTGCACTACCATGGCAATCTCCTTTAGAAGACAGCATGAAGGTTCAGCCAGCATGGCTTCGTCTTGCAGCCAAGTCACTTCTCAAATGGCTTGTCCAGACCCAGAGGCTTTTCCAGCAGCCTGCATGCTGCAGGAGGCCACATGATTATTCTGCTAGAGTGGGGAACCTGCTGAGCCAGAACTCTGTCACTTTATTAAGTATGAGTTCTTGAGGAAGCAGTGCGAATTAATCAGGGAGTCAGACAGCGAGTTGACTAAATCACTGCGGAAGAGTCCTGCAGCAGTAATGAGTTATTGTGTCCCCTGCTCTAGGGGAAAAGGAACACACATGTCAGGAGCTATGCTGACTGTGTAAAATGACCTGGACAAATAACTTCAGGATTTTTTTTGCAGAACAGGTAAAATAAGGGCACATATCTCTGTCCCCCACAGCAGTGCCTGGATGTTTATTTTCTCCTCAGCTGAAAATCCAAGGATAAACCCAGGATATTTCAACTGCTTCTGTCCATTGCACAGAAAGCAATGGAATAGGCAAAAAGGAAATCTCTTTAAAAATCGCTGCTCTGATAGAGAAATCTGATTTGCAACTGTGAAAAGTTCAGCTGTTCTGTTGGCCAAGTGACAGGCTTGTGCTGCCAGTGGAGACTGCACAAAGCATGCCTGGAGTCTCCAGTGTGCAACTGGGCTAATAGTAAAGTGGATGTACTCAATCTTGAGTACTTGACAGTTATTAATGGAGATTCTGTGTTAGGCTGATTATCAACATGTGCCATATTCTTGCATTATACATCTATATCAACAGCTCACCCAACACCCTAACGTGCAGGAAGGCCACAGTTAGATATTTGAAAGATTCACAAAAGCACACAAAGAGGTTTTATAAAGAGACAGTAGCAGAAATAATTAGGAAATTTGTGTCAAAACCTTTAGATCAGTTAGCATTTGTAAATACAAGTATTCTCATTTTTAGGTACCTAAATACTTTTTTAGGCTTGGCTTAAGATAATTAGCGCTGTGCAGCTTACCCCAGAAGACAAAGTTGGAGTGGGGAGGGATAAGGACTATCACACTCACTTAATAACAGAGCCTCCCCACCTTTCACTTAGACTGAGGATGCATCTGTCAGTTCTGTGAAGCATGAGGTGCACTACTAGAGATGTCTACACTTCATGGCGGTGAAAAAATGGGGAAAATTATATGACCTGTAGTAAAATGAGAAGGCTCACTTTGCAAAACATGGATATATACAAACTCTGATAAAAGTCAATGTGATATTCTGATCTACCACTTTTGAATATTCACAAGGAAGAAGCTTTTGTAAGGCTTATCCCTAAAATAAACAGTATACAGATTGTAATCCCCCACACAAACATCTAAATCTGCATTTGTTGAGAACACAATACCCTGGGGAAGAAAATATCTATTTTAAAAGATACTCAAAAGTATTTGCTTCTTCACTGTTTCATAGAATCTCAGATTTATCTGCAATTATCACACAACTACCAGAGGCTCTAAGGGTGAATCACTGTCTCTATAAAACCTAGGAAATTTAAGAATACTGCTGCATTCCCTATTCATCAGATATGGGGAGCTATAGCTGTAGCTTTAACGTACAGAAACTTCAGGGAGAACTGAAGCTCCATATCTGTTCTTTTATTGATGTTGCCACATAAGCAACTCTAGATGAGAACTTTCCAGTAATCTCCCTAAGAGAATTAAAAGGTTATGAAAGCTGTAATCTTATGCTTTTTGTAAGTGATAACACTGAGTATTTAGGGGTTTGTTACTGCATTGTTTGTTGGGTTTTTTTAAGAAAACTTTGCACATCTGATACACCTTCCTTGTTTGTCTGATCTGCAATATGTTCCTCATAACATATCTTGAGTATATTCCTGTGAAAGACATGGGGTTAACCCTATCTGGCAAACGTGGCATTGATACACAGTGGCAATTGTCTGTGTTTTATAGCAGCTGTCTGGAATGCTTTATCTGATGGGAGTTACAAAGAGAGCCTGGGTCAGGGAACGGGCCTGGCCTATTTTCCTTCCTTACAAAACTCCCAAATGGGAGGCACCAGAGCCAGGCAGACACCTGGGAAAACATACAGCAATTCCAGTGACTATTTCCACAAGAAAAGGATTGTTAATATTACTTAGAGTAATTTAATCCCTCTGGCTATTTCAAGACCCTGGTCCACAAAATATGTAGTTGTGTTCCCAAGACAGTCTGTATTTCACATTGGATATAGTAGCAGGTTAGTTCAAGCTGAATTAGGTCCTGCTACACTAATGCGTTAACTTCCTTAAAATCTTATTCTGTCTTAGCTGACTCATTGCAATGTACATTTTAAGTTAAAGGACATAGGTAATGTAAATTACAGTTAAAATAGCATCTTGATCCTAATTTCTGTGTGGTAGCAGTTATTTCCCTTAAGACAGGTGATAAACTGCTGCTTGAGGAATGTGGCAGCCTTTAACACTTATTTACTTTCCTACAGTTCCAGCACAATTTCAAGACAGAAACAACAATAACTCATCTTTAATCACTTTGCCTCACTGAAATCTCTTCCCTCAGAACATATCAAATGAAAAGGGAATAAAATAAAATAAAAAAAAAGAAGGCAAAAAAAGCCCTGAACTCTCATTAGGGGGTTATTGTCTGTACTTGAGGATGTAAAGAAAATACAAACCCCTATTGCTAGGCTAAGAAAGTATTCCCTCCCTGAGTGTATAAATGTTAATTGGATAAAATAAAAGGCAGCACTAATGGCTGATTTAAACCCAAAGGCCCAGAGACATATACATTCAGTGCCTTCCTCCAAGTAAGCTTCTCTACTGAAATAAGGTAGATGATGCAGTTTTCAGCAACAAATCTGATGCCTAAGATCAAATACACAAGTCAAGTACATAAAGTGACTTGCTTTCCTGATTTTGACTAGCTCTTTAATTTTACAATGATACTGTGCTATTTAATCTTCCTTTGAATAGTTGTGGTTTCTACCTCGGAGATGTAGCACCGGGAGCTCTCTTTAGAATCAGTCTGACCCGAGCCTGACAAAGCCTACAATTCGGTCAGGCCGCTCAAGGGCTGTGGGTCTTGTGTAAGGGCAGAGAGCTCCCATCGCTCCCTATCTGCAACCCAGCTGAAATGGCATTAAGAGCCATCCTGCCTCTGGCTGATCAGCAGCCCATCAACAGCCCATTGCCGCATCAGCAGCCCGTCACCCCATCAGCTTGATGCAACTACTACACCTCGTTAATCCCGTCACAACACCTCAGGGCCCTTGATAGATGGTGTATTTCTCCATTACTGCTCTATATATAACCTCCAAAAGATAAATGTATGAAATACCCCAAGTAAAACATAATCTGAGTAAGGGAAAAACAGAGGTTTCCTGGGCAGACAGTGATTGACAAGTGTCAAATTTTCCTTACAGCTGGCTTGCAGAGAGGTCATGTCAGGTTTATCTGACAGTCCATCTATGCAAAGTTCTTTCACTTCATTTGCCATTGTGAATTTTAATCAAGAAAAGTGCATTGACCAGGGAATTTGTTAAGAGCTTTTCTTTATCTGTATCTATGCTGCTGCCACATCTTCAACTTCATGGAAAGCAGTAGGCAGTATAGCAAAACCAAGTACTATCAGTTACCTTTGTTTCCATGTACTCTGAGCCACAACTTCCCAGACCGTCCTGAAGGTCATACACAACCTGCAAAAAAGTCCTTGTTTGAGGAATTGTATTAACTTAGGCGTCACAGTGAGAAGAATTTTGTTTATAGCACTCCTAATATGATTTCTCATGTTTAAGCATCCACTAGTGAACAAAACTTGGATGTCTCTGCTCTAGATTTTCTAAACCACAGCTCCTTTATTTTAAAATTACCAATTCTCTTTTCTGTTAAAAGGTAAAATTCTTGAGAAAGTTTGAGCAAAACACCCTCAGGTTTCTGATTTATGAAAGAATGTAAAAAAATACATGTTCTGGTGTTCATTTCAATAAATTACTGCCTCTCTTGCTATTTAGAAACCAGCATTATCATGACAGTGCTCCTCAGGATTACAAAGATAAAAATCCCTGTCCAGAAGTGTAGGTGAGAAGGAAAGGCTGATGAATCCTGGGGTCAGGTTTTAAAGCTAAGGAGTGCTTCCTGTGAATATTTATGAGAAGAACTAGATAGAATTGATATTGGAAAGGACTCCAGTAGTGTGCAAGCTGTGTGAATTAAAGTGATTCTTTCCACACATGTTCTTTTGCACAAACTACTTACCTTTTAATCCAAATTTACAGCATTAATGGTACTCTATTGAAACACAGAAAACAAAAGAAAGTAACACACATGCTTAAGTGTGTAACTGAGGAAAGAAGAATTGCAGCATCAAGGGAAGCAGTTTTTACATTACATTATAATTCTATCAGAAATGTTTTAATCCTTGTATAATCCTCATCCCAGGTGGTGAACTGCATGCTGAGAGTGTAAATCTAGAAGGATTATCACTGCACAAATGTTTTTGGTAATCACTCCATCTTGGAGGAAGTGGACCATGGCAGAGCAAATGAACTTTAAAATTGTGACAGTGTGGTGGGAAATTTTAAACTGAAAATCCACCATCAAACCTAAGTGTAAAATGACCCTTCAGTCGCAGATATTCTTTTAAAGGAACTCTTGACTAAGTCAAGTCAGACAAGATCAAACAGGACACTGAAAATACAAAAATCCAAAAGCTGGTCTAGGAATTGCTATTTGATTCACTCTTCCACCCTTCCAAGGTTCCAGCTTAGTTTACTAATTTATCACTCCCATTGCTTCTCTAGCTATTGTGAAAGAATTGCATGAAACCAGCATGAAATTGCATGAAACCAAGAAACGCATGAAACCAGCCCAGCTTGTTCCTCCTCACAGCACCTGTCAAGAGGAGTGCTTTGACTTCGCAGGAAAGAAAATGGATTTCTTAGATGCGCCACTGATATCCCTCAGCATTCTGCAGCCCAGCTCATAGAGCCTGGGGAAGTCTTATAGATCCTCCACAAAGCACTGACTCAAGGGATGGAGAATAACAGCTGAATTTCTATACAAAGCTGATACTGATGATAGTGTGCATGCTGTGTGGAGAAGTTATATTATCCTTTTAGCTGACATAGGCATTCCAAATGCTTTTATGTCATATCTGAATACTGAGTTTGAATAACCTGGATCCAACCACCAAGAGCTTTTTCTCTGTGAGATTAAATATGTAGTATTTTATAACCCAGTTCAAATATGTCCCATGCAAAATTCAGGATTGGTTTTCAGTATGTAATTTTCTTTTAATTTTTAAACAAGTTCTTGCAATGATGTTCGTTTTATTATCTGTATCGATGGAATGATGAAGAAATCAAAATACAAAAATCTACACATAAATTGATATTTAATCATTAATCTATTCTTGCCAATGAAATTTTAACCAATCATAAATTTAGATGCAATCAGAACTAAATCTGTCACTATATAATTAGATTGCTGAGTTGTGAAATAATAGAAATCCATTATCTTTACATAAACTTCTAGTTTCCAAGGCAATTTAGTCTCTAATCTCTAAAGAGCTGGCAGTTAAGTAAGTGTGTTTTTTCTCTCAAGCCTAATGTAGAGAAAACTAAAATTCAAAATGAAGGACAAAAGAAAATTATGGGACAGTAACAAAATTAAATTAATTCAAATTAATTCTTTTATTAAAACATAAATTCTGGGGGTAAAAATAAAAAGAAAATTTAAAAGAAAAGAATTTTTTGAAGAAATCTTGACTATTATTAGGCTACTCCACTGATGTAAGAGTCTTAATCAGTGCTTCTTATCATTAATGAATGGATTCCATTAATGGAGCCTCTAGATAGTTTATTTCACTTTTTGCAAGTCTACTTACAGGAAGGTTTAGAAATAATGCAAAAAGCATCTTACATGAAAAAGAAATTAAAATAATAACTGATTTGGGAGGAAGGGAAATAGACAACCCTCATTTGCTCTTAAAGGAAATCTATTCCATTGATCTAGCTTTTAGAGCCAAAGAAAAAGTAAAAATATATAGATTATAGTTCTGTAAATGGAGGATTCATTTTGAGCTACATTGATTCTCAATTTATGGAACAGGTTGTGATTAAAAATAAATAAACAACATTCTAGCTCCCCGAATTATTTATTACTTTAACGTACTGAAGTTTTCCCCCCCATGTTAAAGAGAGAAAAAACCAACAAAACTAAGGAAACAAAAAGCCCCAACAAACAAACCAGCCCAAATAAAATCCCCCCCAAAACCAACAAAGGTAAAAGTGGCTGTACCTTTGCAACAAAGGTAAAGATTCCATTTTCCTCATTAATATGCATACAAAATTACTATCTACTTACTGTTACTCTTTCACAGTACTTTTCCAAGTTTTCCACCTTTAGAATTTGTATTCCCTCCGCAGCCTTCATTTCTATCCCCAGTTCCTGCTCTTTAATGTTTTTACTTTGAATCCAAATGTGGGATGCTTTGCAGGATGGTTGATTATTAGAGAATGCTATAAGAAATATGAAACGAATTTTTTTGTGTGCAGACGTAAACTCAGCTACTATACAAAAGCCTCAGAAAACTGCAGTTTACTGATGTAGTAGTCATCACTCAGATGATCAATACTGACCATCCCGTGGTTCAAGAGAGCTTAAGTAGGCAAAAGGGTATAGAGGAAATTAGAGATGTAGTTCATTAGAAATGTTATGTCATGAAAATGTGCCTCTTCAATACTAGATCTCCTTGATGTCACCATTTCTCATCAATGAGCTTGTTTGTCAACCAGGATTATTATTGTCATTGTTGTTATTGTTATACCCTTCAAAGTCTGTATGACACTACCTTAGGACACCATGAAAACCAGTTTTCCCAAATGAGTGAGTACTCTACAACTATTAATCCAGAAGCTTTACAGAAGACCGTGTTTGCACTGCTGTTTACTGTCTAATTTTCTCCTGTTCAAACTGTATCCCCGAAACCTGAGGGTCGGAAACCCTTTGGTCATAGTAAGTCTGACTGTATATGTGATTCTGGCACATGAATTACAATGTTAATGAAAAAATTAAGCTATTTTCCCAGATACTCTGTAGATACTATGCAGATAAACTGCATAGTGGGGGGAGGGAGGGAAAATTTTCTTATTTTATTAGAAAGGTCTCTTGTCATTGAACTGGGAAAGGGTGGGACAGAAGAACTGTACATTAGTCTTATCAGCAATCTCATACAACTTTTATTAACAGACCAAACCTTCCTTGTCATGCTATACTACTTTTGTGGAGATTCTACCCACTCCTCCACTGAAAGAATCAATGAACTGTTTATTGCCCTTTGATACAGCTTACTTTTTTTGTTCTTACAGCAGATGTGTGCCTATAATCTAAAATGAGGACATGTCATCTGGTTCAGTGACAGCATACAATGTCCTTGTGTTCTTCTTTCTCAACCCCTTATGCAGTCCAGCTCTGCCTTTGCCTTTTTGACTACAGATGCCTCAGTTGCTTGCTGTTGATGGGGTTGGTGGTCTTGGATGGGTTTTTTTTTGGGGGGTGTGTGGAAGGCATGTCTGTGTTTGGCTCGGACTCTGTGCCACTGCTGTGCCTCTTGCATATTCTGTTCATTTAATTCACAATTCAGACAGCTGAAACTCAAAAAAATCCAGTGGAAGAGAACTGAAGTCAGGAGGTGGCTGTGTTGTGCAGACACTGATGTGAGCACTGATGTGCAAATATCTGTGGGCCTGGAAGCCACGCATTATCTTCTTTCCCAAAAACGAAGTAATTGGCGAGTAGGATTCCAGTAGTCTGTTATTTGGCATGTAGTATCCTTCCCATTCTGTGTCATGGGCTTTCAGACAGACTAAGAATTATCCATGTGGCAAACATCTGGATTTACATAGTAGCCAGTAGAGCTAATCTGTTCTGGCACATAGAAGGGACATGTGCAGTATAGAGCTAACAACCCTAAATCAGAACCTGATGACAGGCAGGCCAGTAGCACTACACTATCCGTCCATCTGGAAAAGTATTATTTGGGAAGAGAATTACAAAGATTTTAGAAAATAATTACATTGGCTGCTCAATGGCACATGGACAATATCTAGCACCTCCACAGAAGCTTATTTCTAAAGCCATAATAATCTGTATTTTGTTGCTAGGACTTCATCAGGAAGGGAATAAAATGAAGCAAAATAAACTCCAAAACAAAGGAGCAACATCTGATAGGGCTTACAGCAAAGTAAACAAGATGCTTACAACTGTGCTAATGAATGCTATTAACACTTACAAATGGTCCAGCTCTTGGCCTAGCAGAATGTGTCTGTCACCATCCAGAGATAGAAATGACAAATTATACTCAAGCCTCTGGGAAACCATAGTTATGATTAATCTAACACAAGCAATGAATAGATCAAAGAAACTTTTAATCTAGGTATAATAGGAGGAAAATATTGTAAGAGAAAACCTAGGAGATCTCAGATTCTGACAGGTTTTCATATACTGTTATATATTTATTTGATCATTTAGATACACAGGGAATACAGAAGAATATAGCTTTTCCAGAAAAGTGTTCAGTAAGGAAGAGGGATGACTCTCTTCACAAGGAACTGCTGCCATCCCTTTCCCCATGACACATACAAGGCTTAGGAGATTCACACAAATATTCCCAGACATACCTCACAATCTTCTTTGAGAATATGAAGCTGTTTACTGGGAATTTTGTTTGCTTTTGGTGACCAGAGATAGGCAAAAGTGTTGCATAAAAGATGGAGTAACCAACATTTGTCCTTTGAAAGGCAAAATCTAACAAAGGCAAGTGAGATACCTGAAGACATATGATCACAGGATCAGCTCCATTTGGTTTCTTTTAAAAATACTTAAAAATGAATCCAGCATTTGTATCTGTGAAATGAAATTGTGATAACTGTACCTCAAGTGGAGGAAGCATGTTATTATGTTCAGTTATCATGAATCATTTGTTTTACTCTTTGCCAAACAAGTCCTGCTTACTATTTCCTGATACTTCCAGTATCAGAAATGCTGCTTTTCCAATTTTTCCCAGAGGAAACATTTCAGCTCCTCAGCAAATGGTGATTTCTCCATGAATTATACTGATCTGAGTTCTGGGATGATTGGCTAATGAAATATCAGGTTTTGTTTTTGTTGTTTTTTTTTTTTTTTTTGCTTCTGAAGTAGATGCGAAGAGCAAAACAGCTGGAAAACAAGGATTGAAGATATAATGGAAATGGGAGTGAGAAGTCAAATACATCTTTTCCTACACAAGATGTTGATTAGATGAAGACTACCTGCTGAGGTTGAACAAATAACCGCCTTTCCTAGCTTTTAT
Organism: Psilopsiagon aymara; assembly: GCA_024733675.1. Taxonomy (NCBI): domain Eukaryota; kingdom Metazoa; phylum Chordata; class Aves; order Psittaciformes; family Psittacidae; genus Psilopsiagon; species Psilopsiagon aymara. The sequence continues at coordinate 18,832 of JANRGW010012778.1, read as the reverse complement.
TATCTGAAGCTGGAAAAAGCTGATAGTTAAAATGTAACAAGATGTTATGAATTATTTTCCTAGTTTCAGTAGTATCTTTGATTGACTTCAGATATAAAAATATTAATATAAAATGCTGAAAGGAATAATGAGACAGTGATACTTCAGTGTTTCACTGATATCACAGAATGGTTTATTGATTCTATTTAACTCTTAATTGGCTCACATTCTTAAATTACCAGCATTCAGGCTAGAAATTAGTTTAAATGAACAATCAGTGCAAAAAAAGGTCAAAATTATTAGTGGCAGACTGGAGAAGCAGATAAATAGATAAATAGAAAGGAATAAATACAAATCAATCAGAAGTTTAGACTAAACAGGAAAAGTAGGTCGACCTTTTTTCTCATTCTTAATTACATACCCACTGGCTTTTTCTTTGGGGACTCAAAATCTTGCAGTCTATTTCTACACTGCATAATTATAATTCTCAGATCTGACTGATCATGTCAAATCTTGAAGCAGAACAAATAGTGAAAACTAGACACACTGAGATGTCAAGCCATCAAATTACATTAGTGAAGTAACAGCTTAATAGAATCCTCTACTAATTCCACGAAGTTCAGAAATGGAGAAAACTGAAATACTTTATAAAAAAAAAAAAAAAAAGAGCTCCACATTAATTAAAAAAATTTACAATAAAGAGATCTAGACTGGTGCAAACCTTAAGTCTGAGCTATTATATTACTCTGACTGCATTTTTTCCTAATATATCCCAAACATTATTTAATGAAATCAATGCACAGCCCTAATTTAACTAATATTTCTAAATCAAGAATTTATTTTCTCACCTTTGTTCATTCCTACCACTGGATGGAACACGGTATAATATCTAGTAAACTTTTCACTTTCACAAGACATGTCTGAACTTGTCTCAGCCACAACCAGACCATCTTATCTTTTGGCCTCATTAGCCAAGAATAGGCTGGATTCTTCTTAATGATCACCAGGGATCCCTAAGATTTCTGCGCAAACTAGGACAAGGTATTTCACTTTTCTGTGCCTTGGTTTTCCTATCTGAAAATAAGGACATTGATTTTTTGCCCTCTTTTCTCCAGATGAATTGAGATGCTAGTGAATAGTACTGTTTAATGTTAAAAAGAACAATTATTTTATTTTCTGTTTTCCTATCAAGATATCACCACAGGCTTGGATGTAAAAAAAAATGTTACTAATATTAAAAGTTATATGCCAATTGTTGGTTTTAGGGAGCCTCTTGATTGTACTGCTAAACTATGTTTTGGATTATGACTATGTTACTTCCAGGGTTCCCAAAGCTCTCCTCGAAGACAACTTTATGTATCTCTATATGCCTCCAGGTGCACCCACAGCTATAGCCCAAAGCATGGACAACCTTCTAAGTTTAAGCCTATCTATCTCCTTCCTTACAAACAATGCCTCCATGACCAGCTTCTGGCCACTGTGCTAGCATTTGTGTCACTGGAAGGAGATGGGCAGCAGAAAAGGTTGACTCACACTCCAGATGCTAGGTGGATAATTAAGTCCAGTCACGATGATCCAGAAGGATACTTCCTTGGCATAGCTAGCAGATGCTTATTCACTACACAATGAAGCTTAAGGAACATATAAGTAAACGAATTTCTTCCAGTAGCAGAAGATTAGACTTTATGAACCAAGAATTTCCATGTTTCTAGGAAAACTGGGCCCTGATATGCTTTTCATCAGATGTGAAACTTTTCCAGGTGTATTTGCCAGTAACATTTCTGAATATATCATTTACTCTCTTTTCTAAAATATGTTTTGTATTTTGTTTTTTCCTAATGCATCTTACATTCTTTAGTCCCCACTGCTGTGTACTTGCCCACAGTAGCAGTTGCTATGCATTAGAGCTGATTAAAAACATAGTAATATGTACCGAAATGTACCGAAGGAAGAAGTTACTGCAGTCACTCCTGAAAAGTTTGCACAGCTATTTCATACTTTAAGTTACAAATATTGGGGAAAAAAAAACAAGTGGAAAAAATGAGGAAGAATTTCAAATAATTCTTCCTGACAGCAAAAACACATTTCCAAATATTTCTGCAATACATTTATAGCTCCCATTTGCCCTCCAAGTATCAATTGCTGACCCCTCTGAACAAAGTAGTTTCTTTTGTTTCTCTTTGACTTCAGTCACTGTTGCATCTACTTTGCTCACTCTCCCAGGCTGCATACTGCTTTGCATTTTAAATCGGCAGAACTTTCCTACCTACAAACAAAAATCAATGCATATCTGCCTTACAGCAGGTAAGGGCAGCACTGGATCCTTCAATAGCCTCCTGATGATGTGTACTATTTCAGGTGCCTAGTCCATGAGACTGAATACAGCAGAACAGATGTGATTTCTTTAGATAGGCTCCTCTTCAGCGTTTTCAAACTCCCACTGGAAAGTCACTATTTATTCTCTCCTCACCACGCACTCAGGCTTGCTGCGCCTCAGCAGCCGCCATAAAATTCTTCCCTTGATACTAATGCATAACTCACATCTGCATTAATCAGAGTACATGTGTAGAAGCAGTGAGGGGGGAAAATATACCCTCTGTGACTTTGGAAGCTCCAAGAGCATCTAAGACTGTGTTATCCTTCTCTCAAATGTACTATTAGAAATAAAACACACAGGGAATTGAGTTCAAGACACTTGGACATCTGAACTAAGGTGAGATCATTTTTTCCGTGTTTATCTGGTGGTGTTCGTATCTATCTAAAACCAAATAAACAATAAACAACTGCCAGGCACTCTAGAGAATATTTTAAGATGTGGTGTATTAAAATAAACTGTGAAATATTCTGTACAGTCTTGACATTGAAACTTTGCTCAAATGATCATAAATCGCACTTGTCACATGCATTTACATTAGCTGCTGAACACTGAGCTGACTCCACAACATATCTAAGGAAATTACAAGCCAAATAAAGGGAAAAAAAGAAAATTAAATTAATTTTCTTCAATAAATTACAATTACACACTACAGACGTTATAAGAAAAAAAATGACAAGGAAATAATGGCACATCTTTTCTTGATTTTGAGACAAAGATATTAGTAAAATGAAATAAGAAAAACAATTTTCATTAAAAATAAAAATATTTGTCTGAGAAAATTAGAGCAATAGATCCAATGTCACAAGGCAGATGAGCTCATTCTGGTTTAAAGAGATAGTTTATTACCAGACAGGTGTCCAAATATCTTTCTCACAGACATTTACTTCATGATTTGAAGTTCAACAGAAAAGAAATTCCTGATTTACCACATTCAAAGATATTCAGTGGTTTGTCCTAGAGTACCAGGGAGTATGAATGCAGCTCTTTTCCCCTCTGTGCACCTCCTTTGTGTTTTACCATGCCTGCCTAACCGTAACCAATGTTATTATTATAAGCAACATAGTAGAAAAGCAAGTTTACAGCATCCAGTTATGCCAGTTAGACTCTATAACAAAAAGAGAACAGAGGGGAAAAAATAATTAGACAGAAATCTGAGAAAGCTATTCTGGGAAGCAATTGACAGCTTTGTTTATTGAAGTTTAGAAAGGACCAAAAATGAGAATTGGAAGCAAAAGGGAATTCGATTCATCACATAAGGCAAATAGCTTACCATAATAAAGTTGTATCTGTCATTGTTTAGGTGACTTCCTGCATGCAAATGTAAGAGTCGTACACATGATGATCTTCATCACTGTTCTGAGGACAGTGATAGATTACAGAACTGACAAGGTCTTTCTAGGACTTAGACATGTTCAAAGTATTTTTCCTCTACCTATGAATAAATCAGAGGAAAGTTTTCAGTGGAAGGCAGGTATGTCCTTCCCAAGTCTCTTCTGTGCTTCTCTTTGAATTCAGGTGGTTTGTAGTCCATTCTCCAGCTTGATTGAAACCTGTGACAATTCCAGATATGGCCTAAATCAAATGCCTGCTGTGTGGATATTTTTAATAATGAGCAATTTCCTTCCATATAGTTTAAAGGATGTAAAGTTTAAAAAAAATATCTTAGAGTAAAATAACCCAGAAGTCATCCTACTTAGGAGGCAAGTTATGTTTTCAATATGTTTGGAAGCTTTTATGTGTTTAATTTACTGTATTATTTTAGCTTCTATTCAAATTGTTTTTACTTATAGGAATTGTTACCTCTAGAATAGCATTTTAAAATGCAAAGTCTCCGTTTTCACTACTTTCATTACCAAATATCATGACTCTTCTTGCTCAGAAATATTTTTCTGTCTAAAGATATGTGTTTATACAAATGAAGGCAAAGATCTCAGATGTGAATTTATCTTTGTTAAATGGGTATTTTAGACATTGTATTGGAGAAATGGAAAGACTAATGCTGGGAATGCTTCAAAACTTCTAAGCACATGGATTTAATCCTCAGCATTGCAGAACATGAAAAGAATAGAACAGTTGTAATTTATATAACTTATATACAAACTTGCATCAGCCACTGATATTTTCAATGCCAAGTAGCTATGTAGCATCACAGGTGTTGTATCTTCTGACAAAGGCACACCACCACATATAGGTACCTTCCCTGCCCACATATGTGACTTTCCCTCAGCAGAAAAATACTCTGTATGCAAAAATATATTTTCATGGTCACTTAGGAACCTAATCATTTACAAACTTAAACAAATACCTAAAAGCAGAATTCTCTGCAAACCCTTCTAATAGATAAATCAGAAAAAAAATTATTAGAAACTCTTCTCTGAAATCAGACCATGAAAATACTCACAGTATTTTGCTGGGCTTTTTTAAATGAATGTTAGGCTCCTCATTCCAATGGTAGGTGGAATTCACCAGGAATGATCCAGAACAAAACCAAACAACGACAAAAAAGGTGGTCCCATCACAGTTAATCTTCAAGACTTCTTTAAAGAGTACGAAAATAAAATGGGCGCAGGTCCTTATTACCCAAGGACAGAGTTCAAAATGGCCTCTGAAATAAAAAATAAATTAAAAAAAAAAAAAAAGCTGTTTTGTTTCTAGAAAGAAATGTCAGAAAAGACATCTACCACTCAGAGGGACCTTAGAAGAAATATGACTCATTACTTAGTGGTGATGTATTGGCTTTATAAGGAAATTCATCTAATTGTCTTCATGTTGAAAAAGCCTTTTAAGTTGATAGACAGGATTCCTTTGCACTTTCAAGACCCTGAGCTAATCCTTTCACGAGAAGTAAAAGAGGAATTAGCATCAAAGTAACTTTCTGTAGTAAGTAGGATTTTTTTTTTTTTTTTTTGACAGATTTTGATTTATTACAACATGCTGTAAAGCAGGACTCCTTATTGAGACAGAGATTTTTCTATCTTGGCAAATTACAGCTGGAACATATTTGTAGGCACACTCTTTATTTATGCTGGAGAGTAACTCTTCATCAGGGACTGTAGCAACAGGACAAGGGGTAATGGGTTTAAACTTAAACAGGGGAAGTTCAGGTTAGAGATAAGGAAGAAGTTCTTTACTATAAAGGTGGTGAAGCACAGGGCAAGTTACCCAAAGAAGTGGTAAATGCTCCATCCCTGGCAATGTTCAAGGCCAGGCTGGATGGAGTCTTGGGTGATATTGGTTAGTGTGAGGTGACCCTGCCCATGGCAGGGGGTTAGAACCAGATGATCTTAAGGTCCTTTCCAATACAAACCATTCTATGATCATACTACAATTTTTACTGATAGGGGAAGGAACACCACATATTTTATATGTTGAGTAAAATTACATGTGCAGTACTATCAGTTTTCTAATAGTAGTAAAATCATAAGAACACAGGCCTTTCTGTCTGCAATTATTCTCTTGAGACTCTTAATAAACACAGAATCTCACATGACTACAAGAAATGGAGTAACGATACGTCAAAGATGTGCTGTTAGACTTGTCTTAGTGGATTATATTCAGAAGAAAGGATCAATTTTATGAAAGCTGATAAAGAATATTATAAAGAATATGGGATAAAAGCAAAAAAATTGGAGAACTCAAGAGCTACCCTCAGAAAAAGAGCTCTACCACTTCCCTGTAGATAGCAGAACTGCCAAAAAGTAGTTGTAACAGGCAGGATGAGGAAGGATTTGTGTTACTCTTAAGAAAGAGGTTGTTGATTTTTATCTCTGCCAGTCATTTGTGAAATCCTATGAAATGGTCTGTTATGATCTGAAATTTTTATATTTTATATATATATACATATTTAATCTTAGTTTTTTTCCTGACCTATTCTTTACATCTTGTAACTCTTGTAACTTAAAAGATGTCAAGATTATTTAAGGTCTTCAGCAGCTCCTTTTAAACTATTGTGGTTTTGCTTCATTTCAGTGTATTTCTGTAGTTCTTTCCTTATAGAAGGAATTAGAGAGTACTTTCATAGTACCTGGAAAGCATTCAGCCACTATGAGACCACTTTTTCATTGGTCATCATGACAGAGAGAATTATTAGAGCAAAATCTAATGGCCTGACCAAAGAAGTCCGATTTCTGACATGCTAAGCCAAAAGCACCCTCGGCCAAATTCTGAACTGAATTTCCCGTGCAGTGAAATAAAGGATATCCTCTTCTGTCTTTGAGGAGGTAAAAGAAGGAGGAAAACACTTACTCTTTGTGCTCAAGACATACAGAGCCTGTGTTGTGACTGTCCAAACAGGACAAGAATCCAGCTGGACCCCTAGTTAGTTGACCCCTCGTATCAACAATTTTCACTTACTCAAGACTAACAGATCCAGTGGTTCAGCTAAGGTCAGATGCTGTGAAATGATTCAACAAGATTTTTTTATGTTTATTCATTTTTTAAATTTTACTTTTTTCCGTGACCTATTTATTTTTTTTTGCATCTTTCCCATTCTGCAGTGATGTTAATTTAGCTTGTCATCAGCTGATATTCATGACAACTTCACAGACAAGTTATCCAAAATTAATTTTTAGCATAGTATTCATGCGTTCATAATTCAATAGTCACATATTCCAACACAGTTTGAAGGAGTGTATAAGCAGTAAGTGGATTAGTGCTGAAGATTCAGATGTAGGTAAAAAGGAATTGATCTGTACTTATCAATAGATTCATTGGTAGTTTTTTACAGAACAAATCAGTGTTAAGATTTTGTTTGTGTTTGTGTTTTTTTATGTCTGTAGAAAAAATATTGGCCTCAAAAGCTTTAGATGAGGAATATAAAAGCCAGAGCATCACATGTTAGGCTAACAAACATCAGTGGCAGTTGCTCTGTGATTGAATAGTCTGGGCCCAATGGCATCTAGTAGTAATTTCAGGTGACGCAAACTGTGTTGATCTGGACACTGTTAAAACTCACCCTCTGCAATGGGAAAATTACAGGAGTTTACCCTGATTCCATTCAGTGGGAATCCACAATTGACAGTGCAGTCAGCATGTTCACATGTGCAATCTTTCCAAGAAGACATGAACTTCACCTGCTTGAGCTGGATTAAATGTGGCAGGGAATGTAGCTACTAAAAGGGACTCAAAAACTTTCAGTATGGATGTATGGAGTAATTTGATAGTCAGTCTACTAGACATCATCCAGAAACCATGTAACATTTAGTTCAGAAGTCATTGTAAAGAAAAGAAGATAAGGGGTCTGACTGAACACATTTTCTTGATTTAGTTCAGGTTGCAATACTGTTGCTTTTAGATAAAAGTATTGTCATAATTCTACTTTTGTACTCAGCTTTGAGGCATTCAGGCATAGGTACTCTCAGTTGATGCAAATTACTCCTTTACTAATAAATCGTAGCATACAGTGATGAGAGACAGAGTATAAGATGTAAATGTCTTAACTTTGCTCTTTTCTGGTTTTGGAAATACAAATATGGGTCCTGGTAAGCTGTAAATGCAACTTCCCTTTCCCCTGGAATGGAACTGAGTCAAGTCCAAGTACTCCAAATAATTTGTTTTTGTAATGTCTCCTCAACTCTCCAAAGATTTCAGCAAAATATGAACCTGTAAAAAGAACTCCAAAAAGAAGTTTGGGATAGCATTGAATATGGCAGCAGCATTCATATTTGAAAATAATCTGACAAGAGGAAAAAAGGGAAACACTTATAGCAGCTGAATTAAAGCTCTGAGGACTTATGAAAATAAGAACAGAAAGAAGATAGCAGTATTTAAGCTAAACCCAAAGATGAGAGAAAATGCCTACTCTGCAACATAGTCTGCTTTTAAGAACTTTGAAAACTTTCGATACGTAAATTAGATCATATACCGTAATGATAGTACCTTTCTTTGTTGTAACCTTGATTTATTTTTCCTTTTTTAATAGCATCCTTCATCCTCCATCTGAACTCAATAAGAAAATAAATGAACCAAGAAACAGACTGTTTTGGAAGCAAGAGTCCTCCTTGTGCTTGCTTGACACAACACAGACAAGACAGGACAAAGATCAATTCATGTTGAATATTTCTGAAAGATTCACTCTCAAGCAAGAACAATGTGAGGAAGCAGGAGGTGGGAGGCAGAAAGGAAAGGAGAATAGGAATGTGGCTAGAATATGTAGAAGTAAAGGACAGACTTACTGAATATATATTCAACTTTGATTTTGTATCTTGCATTCAAATCAAGGAAAACATGCATGGACTAACACTACCTCCTTGCCAAAACATGGACCACAAGGTTCTAGAAGACTGACTTTGGGAAGTCACAACTATAATCTTGAAGTCTCTGAAAATACTCTTATTTTACATCTTTTGTTATTTCTTGTAATTTCTCCTCTGTTGAGGAGTAAAATATTTGAGAGAAACATTACCTGGAGAACTCATTGCATCCATCTGTAAGGGAAGTTTTGCTATCAAGGCTCATTAACTCCATTCCTTGATAATCTTTGATGACTTCATCTAGGAAGCACAGATGTTGTGAAATGGTAAGAACTGTAGTCAACAACTGATTGTAGATGTAATACTGGGAATTAAAGAAATTAGTAGCAGCCAAAAATTTATTGGTGCCTTTGAATCCCTAAGGGCTGTCATGAAGGTGAGAAGGGGCTGGGTATTGAATCTACTGTAAAGGCTAACTTTAAGTATGCTGAACTAGATACAGACAGGTTGTTTTCAGGGACAGAACCAATGCCCCTAGACGTAAACACAGACATCAGTATGATCTCAAAAAGTATAATGTGAAAAATTGTTTCATCAAACTGGAGAGGTCATAGAATGGTTTGTATTAGAAGGGACCTTTAAAGGTCATCTAGTCCAAACCCTCTGCCATGGTTTGGAGGGTCAGGGACACCTTGCACTAGATCTGGTTGCTCAAAACCCATTCAACCTGATCCTGAACATCTTCCAATGATGGGGCATCCACAACACCTCTAGGCAACCCATTCCTGTGTCTCACCACCCTCACTGTGCACTCTTTCATTTCAAAGTACTTGCCCCATTGTCTTGTCATTACAGGCCTTGGTAAAAAGTCTCTCTCCTGCAGGTCTGGAAGAAAGTACCTACCACAAATTAAATGTAGACTCAAGAGAGAGAGATGAAGAGCATGCATAAGAAATTGGAGGAACAAGATATGCCGGGAGAAAAGAGGTTTGAATTTAAAGTGGTTGGTTGATGAAAGAAACCTATAAATGAGAAAAGCAGAGCAGGTCATATAAATATGACATATATACAGGCATGTATCACTTTACAAGTGGGTGCCCTACCACTGACAAACAGAAATGCATTGACTATTTATCTTCCAAAGGCAACACACTTACGCAATGCAACCACCCCCAAGAAGTACTTACTACCTTACTCTGTTGTCCTGACAGAGAGGGATTGCTTCACCAGAAACAGAAACAAAGCTGCTTGCATATGTTTTCAAAGAATATCTGCAAAAGATCTTTATCTCCACACAGTTAATTTAATAGGGTTGTTCAAGCACCTGGTGCAGCCTGAGGCCAAAAGTGAGGTAGGGCTTTTAGAGAAGAGGAAACATGCTTAGAATGAAGGATGTAGCTGGAAAAAAGGGCAATTTGGGGGCACACTTTTAGAGGCACAAACCTTTTTTTGAGTAATGGAAGGTGGATTTGGATAGCAGTTGTACCAGTAAAGATGTTTCCTGTCTATACAAACTACACATTGCTTTCTTTTTTTAAAAAAGAACAAAAGAAAAGGGTTCATCTTTGTCTTTGATAAATTTGATCTTTTAGCCTTATGTTGCAGCATTCATATTTTTTTGAGCTGGCTTGTTACAAGTCAAGTCATGCAGAGATGGTTTTGTGCAGGGGACTCTCCATACCAACTCTTTTCAAAATTCTTTTTATTAATAAATAAATTGTACCTGCAACTTACTTCTGGGGCTAGGAAGGAATGAGGGGCACCACATGCAGAAGCAGCACAGAATGGAATAGCGATCGTTTGTCATTTGACAAAAAGACACTTCAAACTGAATTGTTAAAGCTCTTGTACTTTGTGCACTAGAGAATCACAGATGTCAGAAAACCTAACATACTATGAGATGAGTGAAACTGGAAGCTCCCATCACTATCTCAGATTTGCTTTTTTCCAAGCCCCTTAAAACAAGCAAAATAAAACAAAATTCCAACCATAGGACTCTCTTATCTGTAGACATGGAATTTCAACAGGAAATGTTCTTGTACAGAGATAGCGGGGGTGTGATGCAATACTGTAACAATGACCTGACAGTGAGTGGGAGAAAACCAGATTCCCATTAAAAATGTAATATAAAACACTGAAGAAAAATATTACCTGAGAAATATCACTATCATTAACATAATTTTGTTCTGGGCAATTCCTTTTTAAATATAATTTTTTAGGGAGTCTGGTGTACAAGAAAAATGAGTTAGCATCCATACCTCAGCACAGGATTTTTCAGCAATTAGTACAAGAGCCAATTGGGAATTGGAAACATTACAAAGGGTAATACAAAAGCTCCATCTGACTTCATGAGCATGTGGATCAACCAAAAGGGTCAGCAAAGTTTGGATGGTGGTGGTATGTGATAGTGGGACAAGCTCATCCATTGATACTCCTAGGTGGAATTATTTTCTGCAATAGGTTCTGGAAAAACTGTGCTGGAAAAAAAGAAGTTTAGCCACATATTTAAAGTCTTCTTCATTGAATATTTCAGACAATTGCAAATATATTTTATTTTCATATAAAACTTTGTTTCACAATGAGAAAATCCTCCCCTATCCACCTCTCTTCTTCCAATGTTATGGCAGTAAAGATCATTTAATATATGTGATTCTAATTCTGCTAGACATTTGATTCCCCCCATACACACTCCCAAGTTTTAACTCATATACAGTGCTCCTGATGTGATTTTTACAAACACCCACAAGTCCGTCATATCTGCCGGAGTCTTCCTTTATAATGGTATTCATTATTGCTCAAGTCAGTGTAAGGAACAAATAATACATGTTTTGTTCTTTTGACAACTATTCATTTCATTGAGAGCAGAAATGTGTAGGCCTGCATAAACAGAGGATTTAAGCAGGCAGTGTTTAAATCAAATTTCATTTTAAAAAGCTTGATTGGCATGGCAGTTCTTCATGTGACTGTTTTGCAAATTACAACTTGTATCCACTAGAAGAAAAAAGTAGAAGTTTAGGTTTTCTTTTAGGCATGTCATGTCAGGCAAAAGAGTTTCCTACTTTCAAGGGTTTTGTTGTAGTTGCCAGAAGTAGGACAAATATGCATTTGGAAGAAAAAAATAAATTAATAAAAATGTGAACAGAACTTATCATTGTGAAATCAGCATGCTCTCTGCTCTCACCTGAAGAGCCACTCCACCTGATTATCACATGTCTTCCGTGTCCCAGCAAACAATATTTCACTTTCTCTGGGACAGGGTCTGGTGATTTCTGGAGTTTAAATACCAAAGATCATGGGATCAGCAAGTTTCTGTAGGTGTGACAGCCTGTGATGCAGACTGTGACCTAGAAGAATGTTTTTTCTCAGAATGTGGCTTTGCCAGTAGGCTTCCAAATTTCAGCTCAGTTGGTACCAAAAATAATCCTGCAATCTAGTTTTCAGATTTTAGTCTCTGAAGACAAACAAGCAAAAGGTCACATAAAAAGATTTGAGCTTGGCCAGAAGAATCAAAACAAGGGAAGTTTTATTCTCCTGATAATAGTATCATCTTCGAGTAAAAAAGTTTGTCTTTCCAGGTTACTCAACCTAGCCTTCACCTTGAGTATCTGGCTCTTACTTAATGAGATGAAGCAACAGCTGAAGTGACTCAGTTCATGACTGGTCACACAGACCACAGACTGACAGTCTCTCCATTTTAGGTATGCAGTTCTGCCCTTTTCTTGCACTTCAGGGAAGGTAATCACCTTCACTGTGTCCTAAAATGTTTTGACATCTACCACAGCAGTATTTGTGTTTTCTGCCAAGACATCTGTCTACTGAAGGATGTGAACCAGCAGCTTGTTTCAAACTTTCAGAATAGCCTGTTTCTGCTTTCCCCTCGACAAAGTAAATTATGCCATAACATGGTGGTTTGTTATTTTTATGGGCACCATTCACAACAGAAGCCTTTCATACTGTCCAGTAATATCAATATCACATACCTATCACTATTCTGTTATGGCAGCTTAATTCATAAAATTATGAATTCAATATGTGTGGGATGAAGGCTTTTGAGACAGTCTCCAGTTTTGTCTCTCCTCTGGTGTTAGCCATATCTTTTCCTCTGCTGTATTAGATGCAATTTCTAGCATACATGCCTCATTACCCAATCTCACTTCTTCTAGTATGTTTGCACATTCCTTACATAGTACAACAGTTCCTTGACACATACTCACCAGCTGTGCAGCTACAGGTGGGATGACAAAAAGATAACATCCTCCAACAGTGGCACAATTTGAATGTTTGTGGCTGGTGAGTAATGGATAGTTGGCGTTATGGATTACAGAACTAAAGTGACACCATTGGAAAGGATGACCTTCATGTCATCCTTTGATGATTCAAAGGGAAGGAACAGGATTGTGCTTGTTTGACAGATTTCACCCTTAAGTTACATGCTTATTCACTGGCTTCATCACTACAGTGTTTTTTTCTTGAGAAAGATAAACTAGGTGTTTCCAAAACACTTCTCAAACTCATTATTACAGCTCACACTGTCAGGTTACCACAGCTGAGAACAAACCTCTTTTCAACTCATCCATGGTAACTGTAATTATTCTCTGTCTGCAGCAAACCCTGCTACTGTCAAGGAATCAAACACAATGTAGACCCCTTAAACCCTCTTTCACTGCAAAGCTAAGATGATTTATTTGGATTTCCTGAAGGTAAAGAGAATATGCAGAGAGTAAGAGAGGCTCATCTGCTCTCTAGGATGACGATTTTTAGTTTTAAGCTCTAAGAACCAGAAGGTGATAAGACTGAGGAACCCCCAGTACTTTTTTTTTTCTTAATCTTCCTGCTCAAAACCAACTAAAACAATGCTGTCAGACCTTCAGCTCTGGATTCAGACAGAAGAGCTAATGCCATCTCTTGAGCAGGCTGTGGGATAACTCTGCGGTGCTCCCACAAGCCTATTTCATTTCCAGCCAAAGCTGGGGCCTAAGTAATGTCCATGTGAAGTTTTGCCCAATGGAGAGATCAGTGCAAGGAGCTGAACCAGAGCCCATCCTCTTCCTACTTCTGCCGGTTCTCTCTCACAATTGATGCTTCCCAAACCTAGACATTTCCCTAACCATTTAAAATATTCAACATGCATCTTTGACAGGAAATTTAGTTAATTGTGGGGAGAGCAATTATGTGAATTTTAACTTGTGCACTAGATTTGGGAAAGAGATTTTTCTACATTACAGCTGTTCCCGAAACAAGATTGAAAATCAACCCAATTATATCATAAACCTGCAGTGAGTGAGTCACACAAAAACAAGGGATGCACCTAATTAAAGATTGTATGTGCACTTTTTCCTTCATGTCAGACTCAATCATTAATGCCTTAATAACTAGTTATTTCCTTCCAGCTGACGTTCAAGAAGTTATTGTACTTATAGAAGAAAAGGGACTAAAAAAACTTAGAGATGTACAATCTACCTAGAGAAACAACTCAAAGGAGGACAGGAGAGTAACAGTATTTAACTAGATGATATAACAGGGCTTGTAGTCAATAAATACAGTAGGACCAAAGAAATAGGGCTGATCTAGTTCGATATTTTAAGTTCTTTTCTTGATTCCATGTGTGCAAACTGCCTAATTATTAGTAGAAGCTGCTAGATTGCAGAAGAAATTATCTATCATGTAAATAAATAACAAACTTCGCTTGATTGTGTAGTTAAGTTTTCCACCTTGGAAAATTAAGAATTAATACTATCATGTTTTCATTTATTTCACTAGAATCCTTTCCTCGTACTGTGTATATCTTCGAAGAGCTTCTCTCATAGTACAGAACAGTACTGCAAAACATATTTAAAATCACATGTGCTATTCTTAGAATTACTGAATCAGGATGAGCATTTCATGTGAGCACAAGGCTTTCCAGACTCAGCGCACTCACAAGTTTCTCAGTAAGCTTGTTAAAATATTCAGCTATCATTATTGCTTTGCTTTTAAAACAAATACATTTTAAACCTCCAATATTTAAGTATACATTGAGATTCAAATCTATTTTAAAATTACCATTACTTTGACGATTAAATCTGACATCATAAAATAGAAAATAGTATAAATTGTTAAGATTGCAATATAACTTTAAACCTTTAAATTTCTAGTCTGCATTCAGGCTAAACCAAGTCTACAATTTGTTTAGCATATGTTTTAAGGTAAAGGTCTTCAGTAAGAGCAATTCCTTGCTGCAACTCATGTCTCCAGTCAACTGCAGGCATCTTTAAAATATAACTCTTCAGTAAAGGTGTGATCCTGGCAAGCTGAGTATTCGTGTTTGCAGCTGTCACTGCTTTTGCAATCTTTTCTTCACTTGCAAGCTTAGGCTGCTCACACTTTTCTCAGACACACAATCCACAAGACTACACAAAATGCCTGGTTTAAATGCTGTTTTACCCATATATAATTTGGAGACAATTAAATAACTTTATAACTCACTATGGAATTTTTTATACCAGCATTTCTGCAAGCAGTTTTATGACTGTGCATCACTAACCATTACACTACTGTCATTACACTGTTATTAATTACATATTAATCATTACACTGTCACAGTAAAGACAAAGAGAAACTCAATTGCTCTTTGTTGCCCAGTTCAATGATGAGTAAAGTGTGTTTACCCGTATTCTCTTCTTACCACAAGCAGTAAAATTTTTCACAAGGAAGTGCTTTCCAGATTGCTGGTGCCTGGAAGTCTTTCAAATCAAATTACCTGAAACTTTTGTATAACCTGTAATGTGTAAATACGCCTTAACAGCTCAGTATAAGCAGAGAAAAAGGTAGATCTTTCCTATTGAAATCACAGCAAGACTTAGTCTTAGCAGTTTATCCAAATGTGTATTTAGCATAGCTCTCTCCTTGGCCAAAAAGCTTAAGAGTATTAGAATTATTAATGTTCTTCAATCTTGGCTGTTTGTGGGGGTGAAGGATCACAGGGAGTGACCTCTGTATTTACCCTTGGATTTACTATATCTACTGGAGAGCACGCTGCTTAAGACACCATTTTTGACTCCCCTTTGGCAAAATAAGCCACAGCATCTTTTTAAGCTTGTTTTTAAACTATCTTTTTTAGGAGAAAAAAAGCAAGCCTTTTTCACCTGTCAATCATATGAGCCTCTTATTACTGTAATGCTCGGCACAAAGATTCTCACCTTGATTGCATTTTATTTTCTTCAGGCCCTGAAAGTTTCCATTTGTTTTACATCCTCTCACCCTCAACTGCATCCCTAAGCACAACTCCACATCATGCCCTTCCAGTTCCCTTTTCCCCACAGCGGCTCTCCCTCATGCCCCTGCCTCACTTCTCATGGCTGTTATATCCTTCTCTCCCATGCTGCAGGTCCACTCTCAGTCCAGCCCACTTCTTTCACCCTTTGCATTAATAACTTGTGTATTTTTGAAAAAAATACTCCTGAAGCTAACAGTACATGATTGCTAATGGCTGTGTCTCACAGCTGAGTGAATTTTGAACTGAATTTTGATTAAGGTTGCAGCATGAGTCTATCTTATTAGACACTACATACTCTACCTAGAGAGAAATGTCACCTGAGTGGCTATTTAGATAACTATTAAGGACATAGCTTTGTCCTTTTAGAGTAACAAAACAGAAGACAGCAGGTACAGAAATTCCTTAATTCCTATACAACATTTGAAATGCTTTTATGTAGCAAATATTTTTAAATGCATGATAAGTCCAGAAAATTTCAAGAGAGAACAATGGAATGTTGGAAATTTTTTGCCTATTTTTCTTAATTAAATGATGCCATTGCAGGCTTGAGCTAAAGAGGGGTTGGAGTGAAGAAGCATGAAAGTGAGGCATGCTAATCTGTCTATAAATGAAAACAAGAAAGATATAGAAATAACAGCAGGGAGATTTTAATCTTTTGTAAATGACAGGTCAATTACTTCTTTTACTGCAAAAAAGTGTTCGTATTTTTTTGTCAGTGAAGACCACGCTCTCAAAATGGGATGTAAAGGGGCTTTAAAAGCATCAAACATGTTCTGTCTTATTTGTCGAAGGTACAAATATTCTGCCTGGGAATCATGAAATCAGTTTTCCACAAGAAATAAATATAGAGGCAACTTACCAGTTCCCACAGGAAATTAGTTATAATATTACTTGCAATTTTTCTTATGTACAGTTAATAATCATGTATATTAAAACATTAACTTTATAATTCATGAGATTTGGACAGGAAAGATGTTCTGAAATTGGACATACAATTTTAGAAGCTCATAAATATACATTACTAAAAAGCCATAAATAGCAACATGTCTATCCAGCTAAGAAATGCACTACTTGTGTGGTTTTATAATCATGCATTGAAATTAGATCAGCCGACTACCGGTAGGTATTGGAAAATGGTATATATATATATATACACACACCCTTGAATATCAGAAAAGATGGCCAATGTGCAATATTAGCTGGTGGTCTGATTCAATGACTCTTAAAATCAATAGAATGAGTCAGACTCTGAAAAAAAAAAAAAAAATAAAAAAAGGGCTCAAACTGGTTCTTCTGTGATCTTTTGGTATCAAAAGGAAAAAGCAGGTTTTGGATTATTATTACTACAAGCCAGTCAAATTACAAGGTAGAGTCGGTTTTGAATTGTTGTCTCCTAGGACTCACCTCACATAAACAGTGACATATAAACAGGCTTGAATATACTGAAGGTTTGTGATTTAAGGTAGTTCTCACTACGTACTAAGAAGAAAAATATGCAAAGGTTTTTAGAGATTTTGCAAGAAAACAAGCCAGTGTTCATGCACCGCCATCCCAAAATATTGCAATTCTGGTGATATTTCTATGAGGCTTTTTAGAATATTAAATGTTAAAAGATATAACTTTAAAAAAGAAAAAAACATGTTGCCAGAAAAATTTTTGAAAGTTCAACTAGAATGAACCATTGAAAAATGCTGTTTAACAAGCTCTTGTTATCAAATGAGACATTTTAGCTGCTTCAGAAAGAAAAACAACTTGAATTCTCGTATTCCCCATCTATATTTTTTTTAGCTTATTTATGGATCTAATTTCAGACTAACCGATGATGTTCAACAAAAAGTAAAGATTTCTATTCCCAGTGTTTCTGACAACACAGAGAGGAGGAAGTCTCTGCTACCTGTGACACCCACTTCCTAACTGCAACCTCCGGCACCTCAGTCACTTACTCAGCCATCAACAGAGTAACAGGATATGTGGGGTAAGTTCACTGAACCTGAATTAGTCACAATAAAATCTTCACATATAGGTAAGTGCTTTAGATTACATTAGGTTTTAATTTTGCTTGCAAGAATAAACAGACACTATTATTATTAATGCCTTTTTAAAGTCAAACATAAATTTTACTGTGAGTATGCACTAATAATTTAATCACTTTCTTTTCCCAGGTTATTCATGTATATGTATCTGTTCACAAACCCCTGTAATTCACCATGCAGCAATGGAAACTGTATGAGCAGCAGAGTCTCAACAGAGAACAGCTTTTCTTTCTGAGTTTGCAATTGCTTCTAAGAAGCAACAAGTACAAATTCCCCTACTGTATTTCTCTGCTAGCACATACCCATTTTCTTTTCTTCACCTTTCATGTATGTAAAAGGTATATTTTACATATTCTTCTCTCCAATGTGGAGCTCTTTTCACAGTACATGAAGAATGCTTATCCAGGGCAAAAGTGAGCAAGATGACCCTATGGCTAGTTTCAGAAATCACGCAAAAGAGGTACACACTGGGGGGAAAAAAAGAGGCAGCAATGTAATCTTAGCAGGCAGTTCCTACCCATGCTGCTCTCTACTTGGTTCCTGCGTGATTTTTATTGCTCATGAATTCTACCAAATTCTTAATTCCTGACTCTATATTGGTATGGACTTACTGCCTGGAACACCTTTGAGACTGCATACAAGTACAGATCTATGCAGGCAGGTTTTTTTTTTTTTTTTCAGGTAAGGTTGAAATCTCTTCGAGGCAATGCCTTTGAATCCCTGGATCAACTGAAATTCTTGTTGAGAGTCTGCTGAGCTTCTCACTAGATCTAGGAATTTAACCAGCCACCATGAGTCTCTAAAATGCTGTACTTAATAGACAAATTATTTAAACAGTAACCCATCTCCTCCAGAGCTTTCTGCTGTTGTTTCATGCTTGGTTTAAGCTCACATGCTCAATATCACTGCTGAAAGGGGGGTTGTCATGGGTTCAGCAGTAGCAGTCATTTTTCTCCTTCTTGGTAGCTGGTGCAGCACTGTGTTTTTGACTTTCGGC
>JANRGW010012777.1:0-29963 GCA_024733675.1 Psilopsiagon aymara | reverse complement strand
TTGGTGTTATCAGTGCTGTTCCCAGGCCGAAAGTCAAAAACACAGCACTGCACCAGCTACTGAGAAGGAGAAAAATGACTGCTACTGCTGAATCCATGACATGTGGTCACCGGCTATATGAGTAACCCAGCAGCAGGACCAGAAGAGCAGGCACAGTGATGTGTACAAGGGAAACCCACATGAGAGCTCTCCCAACAAGTCCGTTGCTCATGTGCTTCCAGTTGCTCACATGTTGAAGCATCTTCTCTGTCAAAGTCTCTCATCTCTCCACTGGCAGGGAGGAAGTAACATGAATGATTAATGCAGAGAGCTACGGGCAGCTCTCTCCCAGGTCTGTTCATTTCTACAGAGCATGTACCTGTGGGTTGCCTTTTCTATCTCTCTCTGCCTCTCTTCCCCTCTGCATTGCTTCTAGGTTGGGGTTAGGGAGGCAACGGTCTCAGAAGGCAAATCTTTCCACTTGGGAAGAATTTGCACTGCTGATGCACAGATTCCAGTGCTTTCCATAAGAAAGCTGCTGCATGCTACACTGCAATCATGGTAGCAGACACTTAGCGATGTCTTTTGCTGGTTACCAAATTAAAACAAAAAACCTAAAACTGCTCTAATCTTAGCTGGCTCTTTACATGACCACAGTTGTTGGGAAGGGTGAGAGGTATTTTCTCTTTAAACCTGTCATGCACCCCTTAGATACCACTGCTGGCATATGTCATAACAACTCCTACAAGTGCCTGCTGCAGGTAGCCATCAGGATGTGTTTCTTTTTGCAAAGCAATGAGTACTTTTGAACCCAGTGCTATGTCAGGGAGTTTGATCAGCTCTCAGGATGCCTTCAGTGTCTTCTACAGGTGGGCCATGTGCTGACACTGTGGTCAAATACTTGTGGATTACTACACAAGATCTGCAAGGATAAATTGGTTTCCTCTTCAGAAAACAAGTGTGAAGTGCAAAAAGCCCTGATGGCCACTCTGATCTCTTTGCCTGCACATGGCAACAGCAGCAAGTTTTATTATGAAACATAAGAGCACTCAGCCCAGAACACAGTGGTGAAGTGGTTGCCCTTGTGTCTCAGCTCAGGCTGAAATCAGCCTGGAAACCCTGAGGTCAGCTTACCCGGGGAAAGGAGCTGTGTCATTTCCCTCTAGAGGGTGACTGTAGCACCTCAAGAGACACTGGGGCTTGGTGGTTGTTTATCCGTGCTCCCTGATACTGTGTCCTGCAGGGCATATTAAAGTCCATGAAATAATGATGAAGCAGAGGGGTAATTAAAAGCCACAGTGACATTGATCTGCTGAAATTTCAGAGGGAGCTCGGGGCACACAGGGAGACTATCCATCTTACCTCACGCAGGGCCAGCTTGATTGGCCTACTGAGTATTGCAGATGGTGAGGCTCCTCACCTGTGGACGGGAGGGCTCCCAGTGCAGCAGCCCTACTGGCTTCACATGACTGCAAAACAGGAGGATGGGGAGCAAGTGGTCACAGCTGCCACAGGCTGTCCTTGCAGAGCAGCAGAGAAATCATTTAAAGATACAGGCTTGTTTTCACATCCTTATTCTTTTTAATGCAAATGCTAAACTCTGTATTTTTACATAGGGACAGTTTCTCCTACTAAGAACCATCCAGCTTTCAAACTTCTTTGCTGCATTAATTTGGTCAGTAATTTGCACTGATTCACAACTAGTTCCTTTGATTTTGTGTACTCTTCATCAGTTTATTTTCTTTGTTAAAAAAATCCAGGGGACATTTCACATCAACCTCTACCTCTACATGGATTTTCATTTCATTTTCTAAATCACTGAGAATAAATAAATGTTAACTTGGGGTCGATGACTTTTCCTCAGATAACAGGCGCTCTTTCTTCAGTTTGGACTTTGAGTATCTGGGATCATTTCTCAACCTGCAGCTTAAAGATTATGGATTTCAAACTACTTCAGAAACTGCCTTTATGTCAGAGAAGTGAGGAGTACAGAGCTTACTAAGTTAACAGTGATGTCATAGCTTTCTTTGGTAGCTGGCATCTCTTATACATCATTATATAAATACAGATTCTTACATTCTTTTTATAAATCCCAGCCTATTTTTTATTCTTTGCTTCCTCCCACTTCATTTGCTACTGACGGCTGCTGCTAAAGTTCCCTTACCTCTCTCGGAAAGGAAGTAGGTTAAGAACAAAAAGAACTCTATCAGATTGAATCAAACATGTGGGGCCTAAGGAGAAATGATGCATCTTGCAATAGTACCAGCAAAACAGCTCACTTTGAAGGCTAAATTGCTAAATATATCCAGAGACTTCTTTGAGCTGAAAGCAGCTGTCTTCTGCTTGTTTTCAGTTGTTAGACTCCTGATGTCCCAAACAACACAGTCTCATAAAGGGTCGAAGTTGATGCAATTGGGATAATAAAATCATGCTGACAAGGCTACAGTTTGTACTTAGTTTATAATTAGGAATCTGCTGTCTCAGGTTAAGATACTCTAAAGTTCCAATGAATTGTTAAGCTATTCAAAGCACTGTGCTGCTACTGAATTAAGAAAATATTGTGTCCTAAATATGTCTTCATGTAAACACGTCAGAAATGACAGGATGGGAAATCCAGAGGAAAGCCCTCTAGATTTGTGTTTTCTGCACATGAAAATGGTAAGGCTTTGCAATTTTTCATTTGAGGCTGACAAGGAATTATTATTCTTAAAAATAAAGTGAACCAGAGCCTCAGTCAACATGGATTTCAACTATGCTGGGGTAATTTTTACAAATCAAAGATCATGTGGTCTGTACTTTTAAGGAGACAAGAATTTCCTCTGACCAAACTATTTTATATTAAAGATAAATAAATAGATTCTTTGTGACCTCTGATCAGGAAGGCAAATCAATACAGATTTATGATTTTGGATTGAAGTTCTGATTCTTGTAACACAGATTCTAACATCTGTCTTTGTGACTGCTCCATGTCACTGCTTTCAGTCTAGAAGACATTGCATTTTGCAAAGTTGTGAATTTATTGTGCAGCTCTAAATGATCACCTGACCCCCAGTCACATTTGCCTACAAGAGTATTAATTTTATATACCTCTCCTCCCTATAGTGAGAAAATAGAAATGTTTTCATAATTCCCTGCTATGAGGGCCAAAAAGTTGAGGTAACATCATAACTGAAGAAAAACCTTGTTAAAGACTCATCTGAATTGTTGTCTGTACTAACATTACATTGAGAAGACTTTGGGAATTTTCTAGTCTTAAAAAGCTCGATACCAGAACTAAATTCTATGCAATTCTCTGTCGCTTTGAGAGTACTCCTGAAAAAGCAGATTCCAGAATTAGAGTTGGTTTTGCTTTTTTGCTTTGATCTAGGTTGGAAGAATATCCTATATACTACAGTATCTGAAGACATTTACATTTCAAGTGCATAGAAATGTAACAGTTTGTTCATTTTAAAATACTTTATTATAAGTTGTGAATATAATATGTGAATCAGTATAATATGTGAATCAGATGCATATCTAAGGTGCCTAAATTTCATATTTGTCCAGCACCTCACTCACTCCTCTAGCTGAGAATGTGAACTGCTTTCGAATTTTATGCCCACTACTGCCAGCTATCAAAATACAAAAATCCAGAATGAGCTCCCAAAAGAATGTGAAGCTGGTGGAAATCATGTTGTTTTTTAAAGCCCATCTTAAATATTAGTTTGGGTTTTTTTTAATAAAACAGTAAATCTACTGATCCTTTCAGGGTTCTTTTTTCAAACTGTTCTTGGCAAAGAGGATAGCTAGAAATACTCATATTGCTAAAATAAAATAAAGAAAGGTTTCGGGTTTTTTTTCCTTTTAAACTTATAGATGTTAATAACAGCATCAAAGATGGTGTTATTCCTGATGAAATCTGAAAAATTGGCTACACTGTCTTAGCTGTCCACAGTGGGAAGGCTTGCAACACTGACTTCTACTAGGTGTCAACATTTATTGCTCCTTAGAGCAATGGCCTGGAATTTGGGACCTGATTAGTAATTAACAGTCAAGCTTAGTGCTTTGGGTGGTTTAGGGTGGTGTCAATTTTCTGTACAGAGCTGGCTAAGGTGTGCTGAACGGGCAGATTTTTTCAATGCAATTAGCCCACTGCTCTTTTTTTGCTGATGCACCCAGGCTCTTCCATTGCCGCTGCATGCTGTGTGTTCACAGCTGGAAAGTGAGAACCTTTCCTCTGAAAATTTCTTTTTCAATATCAGTTAGCAGGGGGAGCTTTGCAAGGCCACAGAAATATGCATTTGTACAGGCCTATTCATCTCTCAGTAACCTGGAAAAGATTTTTCCAAAGTTAGCCATAAACATTCGGCTCCCAGGTGGAACCCATGGGATATGTTCAGTTGCCTGGAAAATCACTTTCAAAATTAGCATGTCTGCATTGTGAGATATTATGTGTGGTTTCTCTCTTGCCTTAGAAGGGATTAAAGTATAGACTAAAAGGGCTGAATCTTACTATGCTGCACAGGATTGCCTCCAAAAGGGCAGGACTGGTTAAAATATTGGTTTCACCTTTGCAGCACCTTTTTTTCTCAGGGGGATTCTCCCAGCATGCCAGGTTTTCCTGCTGAGTAGGCCCAAGTGCCTCTGGCCATGGCCTGTGGAGAGAAACACCTCAAGACATCCACTGAATGAAAGTCACAGATGCAAAAGTCAGAACTTTCATATATAATTTTCTGATATATTAAACAGGCTTCATATCAACTCCAGACTCCCATGGAAGGATTATATTTTATCTGTCATACTGTAGTTATAAACCAATGAGAAATGTCCAACAGCTTATACATTTTGGCTAAGGCAAATAAATTAACTAAAAATGTACTAAACCAAAATATTTTTATAGTGCTTGATTCAAAATTAAGAGGAAATACTAGAAATTAACAGATCACAGTCTGATGTTAAGGCAATGGACAAGCCACTGAATTGCCCTCTGATTTAGAAAGTCCCTATCTATGTAATATTTCCAAAGGTTTCGTAATATCCAAAGATATTAGTCATGATCATTTTGAGATGGTACAGAAATAATCATGTTTATTACCAATATTATTTGCATGCATTACTGGCTCTAGGCTTAACTGAGCCTTGGTACACACCTGTCCTGAGTTCAGCAGTAGTAGTCATTTTTTCTCCTTCTTAGTAGCTGGTGCAGTGCTGTGTTTTTGACTTTCAGCCTGGGAACAGCGCTGATAATACTGATGTTTTTTGGTTGCTGCTCAGTAATATTTACTCTGACCAAGGACTTTCAGAATCTCATGCTTTGCCAGGGAGGAGGGGGAGCCGGGAGGAAGCAGAGACAGGACACCTGACCCAAACTGACCAAAGAGGTATTCCATACCACAGCACGTCATGCCCAGGATGTAAAAACTGAGGGCATAGACCTGGAAGGATGTGGGGATTCACGGCTGCATCAGACTTGGTATCGGATGGTCAGCGATTATATTCTCTTCCTTGTATTTCCCTTATCATTATTATTATTGGTGGTAGCAGTAGTTTTTAGTGTTATAGCTTAGTTACTGGACTGTTCTTATCTCAGCCCGTGGGAGTTACATTCTTTTGATTCTCTTCCCCATTCCCCCAGGAGGTGGGGGGAAGAAAGAGGCGGGCGGTGAGTGAACAAACTGTGTGACTGACTGGGCTTAAACCACAACAGCAATACATAGTCCTTCACTGCCACAGAATTTACAGTCTGTCAGGGATGGAAAGAAACAAGAAAGGCATATCTGTCCTGTAGCCGTTATTCCACCTATAGGGAGCAGAGAAATTATATGCAAATGCCATGGAATAGCACCAGACATATGTGAGACCCCATCTGGAGTACTGCATTCAGCTCTGGGTCCCCCAGTGTATAAAGGATGTGGACCTGCTTGACTGAGTCCAGAGGAGGGCCACAAAGATGATCAGAGGTCTGGAGCAATCCTGCTATGAAGACAGACTGAGAGAGTTGCCCTTGTTCAGCCTGGAGACCTTATAGCAGCCTTCCAGTACCTAAAGAGAGCCTACAAGAAAACTGAAGAGGGACTTTTCACAAGGGCATGTAGTGATAGTACAAAGGGGAAAGACTTTAAACTGAAAGAGGGTAGCTTTAGATCAGATTTTAGGGAAAAAATCTTCATTGTGAGATTGGTGGGACACTGGCAAAGGCTGGACATAGAATCTGTGGATTCCCTACCCCTGACAGTGTTCAAGGCTGGTTGGAAATTTGAGCAATCTGGTCTAGTGGGAGGTGTCTCTGCCCATGGCAGGTGGGCTTGAACTAGATGATCTTTTAAGATTCCTCTCACCTCAAGGCATTGTATGATTCTATGAAACATCTGTGGATTGAGCATCATCAGATAAAATCACAGTCCAGTGTTTAAGCCTATGTCTCATTAAAATAAAACTTTCCCACCATTTGGGATCTTAGCTTTCACCCCTATGCTGGCTATGTGTAATATGTCACTGACAAATGCCACGGGTTTAATGGCTCGGTGACTGCAATGGCTACTGTAAGGATACAGTGTTTACCAAAGCCAAATTCCCCTGTTAAGGAGTGAGACTCCACTCAGCTGAAGACTTTTCCTGTGCTTATATCATCTCTGTGTTCCCCTTCCCAAATAACTTCCCTGCAGGGACTTAACAGGCATCTGCACTTTCCCTCTGGAGATGATCAACCGAGTTCCTACTTGACCAGAGAAGCCAGTCTGAACTTATGTCTTCATCTTACAAATGAGTCCCTATGGATACTAGAACCCGTCACACAGGCCTAGATGAAGGATTAAGAAAGAGGTGAACAAACATCTTCTGTACATTACACAGAGCACTGCTGTGTTTTGTATCATCTATTAGGTGTGTATGGAGTTGTATAGGTGGAAACCTGTAGTTTGTTATCAATATGCTCTGGTCCTGGAGGAGAAGTATGGAGAGGATGTGGAAACAGGATGGGAAAAATACCCAGATGGGAAATGCATCTCTCATGGGAAAATGCTTTTCAGTCATCCAAACAACAGCCTAGCCCACAGATAAAAAGGTTGCTCTTTCCAGCTGTTATGCCAAAAGAAAAAATAAAATTTAAAAGGACAAGTGTATAAGTCGAGCATGTTTTTATCACAACCTTTCTCACAAATTACTTACCACACTCATGTTTCTTATGAAGAGCCATTTTAATATTTTAACAGTCACACACTTCTCCAAAAAGTGTTTTCTGAAAAACCGAAACCATTATTATGTTAAACTCCCACACAGTTTGTTTTAAAAATATCTTTAAATACTATTAAAGAACAATCATTATGTAGGTTTATATCTTATGAGTGGGAAGCAGAAATCATAAATGAATCATATTATTCCACCAAATGTAATGACAACATGATCAACTACCACAATAACAAAAAAGTTTATGCTCACTATACATCTATTTTGCAGACAGTTTCCTGCCTTGAAATCTGCATAATAGGTAGCTGTGGCAAGTGTAATATGCTATTTACTTTCCATCCACTATGGATAGCCTGGCGTGCTTAGTGTGTTGCATTGCTCCTCCTTTAAGTATGGCTCCTTGTTGATGTGTATAGCATCCCTGGGTAAGCAAATAATGCTTCTGCAAAATCTAGAATCTGCTTCTGAAAAATGTTGCCAGATAGACAAAGCTAGATATTTAAATTATTTTATTGTCATCCATTACGTTTTAGGGTTTTCTCTAAGTTAAAAACAATGATTTTGGCTGCAGAAAATATTTTCTGTTGTATGCTGCTTTGCAGAGGGAAGTGACAACAGGATGTTACTGAGGGAAGAGAAAGATTGCAAGAGATAAGGAAAAAACACCATGGAGATCAATATTTAATCTATAATTATGGTGTACAGTATGTACTGTGCATTTTTTAAATTTAACTTGGCTTTTACTATTACTCAGTAGGAGGGGAACAGATACTGAGAGCTCTGGATAGCAACCATAAGAAGCCTGTTTAAATACACATATTTTCAGATCTATGAGTACAAGAAGGAATGGATTGTAGTCTTTCTGATCTTTTTTCATGTTGGAAAATCTGAGAGCTTTACCTGGGAGATTTAATTTCAGGTAAAGGAATTTTTAAAATAACTTCAGAAGTTAATGCTGCATAGTATTGTGATACATATGAAAAAAAAAAAAAAGTTTGTGACACCCTATTTTTGAATAAAGAAGCAATGTGCAGATCACTTTTCACAGTGGAAATTCTGATGGTAAAAAGGGTTATTAATAAATCCTAAGTCAGGCCCCTGCATGGGAAAGCCCCCATCCTCTATGAGTTTCAGTCAGGAAGCGTGAAGGTAGAACTCTAGTTCTGCTCAGCGTTAGAAGAAATTACAGTATTCCTGGTAGGTCATATTCATCATGAGTTCAACTGTGCTGGGAATGTATGCATATACTTGTCTCTCTGTGTATGTCCTCTTATACATGCATTTATATGCCACTTCCAGGTTTTTCTGAAGGCCTTTGAAGTTAGCTGGCCAGAAAAGCTTAGGCACCAGGGGAGGAAAATTATTTTAAGATTTTTAAAATTACATTATCAGGTATCATCTGCTTGCTAATGAAGCTTCAAAGTTATTTCCAGGGCAGAACTCTGCCGATTGCTCCAGAGAAAGATTCCAATGGTCTATCTAGAAACCTCATTCCATCATTAATGAGTGCTTAACCCTAGCATATTTGAACTTGGACTACATGACCAGTAGTCAATTTTCACTAACAAGTTTTTTTTGATCCTGAAAGTCTGTGGCTGTGTCATCAGCTCCTTCTTAATTATACCGTATTCTTTACATCTGTCCTGCTAAATAACTCTAATTGAAATAGCACCGGCATGAATTTTTGTAATGTTCCCCCCAAGACATCCCGAAAGTGAATCACACGAGAAAACAGACTGAAGTCACAGCTGGAAGCACGTCAAGGATCATTTCCATTTTTACATGATTAATTTGAATTTAATATCTTAAATCAAAACCTGATTAATTTAAATAAAATTTTGATGGTGCCCTGCTTCTAATATACATTGCAGTAATTAGATTCAGCTTAATGTGATTTTTTTACATAATTAAAAAAAAGAGTAAGTCAAGTGTAACAATGCTGAGTTGGTACAAATCTGTCCATACATATACATACACATACACAGATACACACATATGGGATTTAGTTGAGACATTGCTCAGGTACAGGAAAGATCACAGCTGGATGGCTGTACTATAGCTCACTTAATGGCATATGTAGAATATTTAATTTCTGTTTCACTTCAATGTGAATAGCTGTTTCTTAAGAAAAAAAAAAAAAAAGACAGAAAAAGGACCATTGAAATTAGATTAGTGAGTAAGTAAAAATATTATCAGTGCAATAGCCTGGGGCAATTCATCATTCCTAGTTCCGTGCACTTTTTAGACAACTTTTCTTCAGTATCCTCTAAGTGAAGAGTGTAATAGCAGCTCATGGGCTGCTGTTTTTAAAATTCTTTATAAAAGAAATTGTTACTGCATTTTCGTAGGTGCTGGCCCTGCCTATTTCTTAATTTATAAAATGCTCCTATGCACTGTGAAAGTAATACAGTGAGTAAACAGCAGTTCATATGTGTTAGGATCAGATGAAGCCTGCCAACAACCCATACCTGACTCTTTACTGGTCTGGTTGTGATTGATGCCTGTGACTGAAAATAGCCAGTGCTAGTGAATAAAAATTTGCAAGGTGCATTGCAGGTAGTACTCACAGCAATATTTTAGCATTCAGAAGCTTCTAGCTTCTATACAGGAGAAGAAGCTACTAAAATAAGGCTAAGCAACCTGTTCACCAGCAGCTGTAGATGGAGTTTCAGTGAAGGCGTGCAACAAAATGATGCAGGTAAGCCAAGATCCTCAGTAAACCACAGATGGAGTAGAATTTTTTGTTTTGTGAATTTGGATATTTGAAGATTTATGCAATAATAATTTTTTGTTTAAGACTGACATATCCAATTAATTACTGTAATTATGAATATTTAAGGTAAAAAAAAAAATAACGCAATAATAATGTTACTTTAAGCAGAGAAAAGAAAGGAAGGCATATCCTTGTTCTAAGTGACCAAGTAGCTCATGAAATTATGCGCTATTAAGTTAGATCTTTTTTTCAACAAAGCAGTGAAACATTAACCTAAATTTTCAGCATGGGGTGATTCCAGAGCACATCAAGGCCCTTGACTTCAGTGGACCTCTCTACCAGCTTTAAAATACTGTATGCACTAACAGTAAGTCACTGTTAAACAGAAGAGAGTGATGGAGAGTGAAAAGCTCCTTTCCTGCCAGGGGCTAACAGCTTTCAGGGAGGTACATGCACTGTTCATCCTTTTATAAAGGGAAGTAAAATCATTCAGGTGCATTTGATAGCATCCATCTTTCCAAAAGCCTTTACCCTATGAGTATTGTATAATGGCACACAGTTAGTATTTAATTTTAATATTTCTTTGAAAGAAAATTTGTCCTTGTTGGTGAAGCTAGTGGTTCTTTGCTGGCAACTCATATAGAAGCTGAACATCCTCCCTGTCTTAAAAAAAAACCCACAGAACAAAACAAAGAAAAAAAATCACAACAGGTAATGGAGTCAAAAAGCAGGCAGAGAGAAGGAAGTAAAAACTATTTACTGACGAAGTCAGGATCCAGATTTAGCTGCTGCAGACGTGCTACATTTAGTAATTTACAACAGCTACGTATTTTTAAAGTTCTTAGCTATCTCTTCACATTATTGAAATTAAATAATGAAATCAGATCAGCAAATAAGTAAAAATATTACGAATGCAATAGCCTGAGTCAACTCATCATTTCTAATTCCTCCCGCTTTTTAAACAACTTTTCTTCAGGAATTACCTCTGTGTATCCTATAAGTGAAGTGTAATATTTATACCGGATTATGGGCTGCTGAGAATTATCATTCTTATGCAGCATTGGACCCTCACAAAGTCACTGTCACAAGAAGGGCTCCTATGCTATCATACTTGGTCTCCTCAAATTTACCAGCATATTACCTGTGGGTCACTGGAAATGTGTAGACAAACTAAGTTTCCTCAGTTTGACCAATCAGCCCTCCAAGAGTGTTCTGTGGAGTACATAGACAGAGACAATGAAGCTGAATGCCTATTCCAAGGAACTTGCTTATTTTTCATCATGGACAAATAATAATAGTAAAATTCTGCTTTTTATCTTTCAGCAAAAACTTTTGATGACAACGAACTTTTTCTTTTTTTTTTTTTTTTTTCCTCCTTCTAAATTTAGGCTTCTCTCAATATCAACTCCAGTATAGTCCAAAAATAACAACATAGTTGCTATCTGGGGAGAAGCTACTTTACTGCTTGCATTCTTATTCTAAAGTTAAAGTCAAAACAAAATTAATAGGGAAGGGTTATCTATAATGTATCACCATTCATTTCAGAAATAAACATATCTTTGCCAGAAGCAGAAGGAAAGTACTTTCAAGCAGTTACATTAGACTATACACTCCAAGGGGAAGATTACAGATCTTCCATATTCAGCAACATGAATCAAAACTCTTAGGAGCTAGTCTTTCTTTTTTTTTTTTTTTTTTTTATATAGCAAGGCATCAGGGATTGCTTTTTGTATAGGCTATAATTTAGACGGCTAATTGAAAGTAAGCAGTGGTGAGCTGCTTCCTTGGTAAAATATTGCCAAGACAATCTTATCTGAGTTTACAGAGTTATTTTCAATTTGTAAATGCTGTATTCATTTCTACCAGATAAAACGCCTTTAAAAATCCCAGACTCAGGCATGACTGGGTTGCTTTTGCAACTGCTCTGCACTGTTCACCCCTCACAAATGCCTTCCACCCCACTTATATATATAAATTTTCACACCCTATGGTTTTATTAGTTAAAAAAAGTTAACACATTTTATGATAAATAAATTTAATGATATGCTGAATCCTCATAACTTTGAGTTGATGTCATCCTGCTAGTTACCTGCTCTGCAAGACAATCTCCCTCATTAGAGCCTACACCTTTTAGAATCTTACCTTAGCAAATTTATTTCTTGCCTGTAACATGACGAAAATCCTGGGCTTTGTTTCAGCAGATGTAAATTAATGTTTTGCCATTGTTTGTTGCTGTAATCATAGAGGCAACTATATATTCCTAACAGCTATCTTATTTTCAATTTGTAAAGCATACTGTGCTTAATCCCATGAGGCAGACTGTGGTTCTAGATATGAATTTTAAAAAGTAATTAGACCAGTGTGGGGGTTTGTCCTTGCAATAGAAAAAGGAGGCTACTTCTAGGTCCAGAGGGGTCTTTATGAGGTCTCAGGCTGGTCACAGTTCTTGTCCTCTTTTATTACATGATTACATGTCTCCACCTTCTGAAACAGCTTATTTGTTCATGAAAATTTAAATCATATCGACAGTAGTAGAAGGGCTTTTGGTGCTCTTTTTTTTTTTTTTTTTCTTTTAATCTAGAAAGGTCACAGAGTTGGTTTTTGGTGACTGACAACAAGCTATTTTTTTTCCCAATGATCTCTGCATTTTTACAGTCAAATAGATAGTAAAAGAGACATATTGATAAAGTTTTAATGCATCTCTGGTTGGTGGCAGTAATTTTAAATATCATACAATCATCATTAAGTCACCTATGTAAATGAAAAGTACTTGACAACCCTTTGTATGGCAAGAAATAACACTGGTTTCTCTGCATCTCTGCTTTCTTTGTCTCTTTTTCCCTTTTGCTGGCTGTAACATAGCGCACATTGTACATATAGCTACTTCCTTTAAGGTTTTGTGAAGACTTTCTGTAGAGAGAATCATACACCTATGTAAGACAGGATGTGATGAGTAACTAGTGATGGGACAAGGTTAAAGTTTCATGAAAAATGCCCAAAGGAATTTCCATAAGCCAAAATTAAAGTGGTTTACTGGTAAGTTAAAAAAAAAAAAAATGGTAAGAGATACGGATTTCTGTGCGTTTGGATTAGGTGAGATGTTACACCATCAGCAGAATCCTGTTTGAAATCTAGACCCAGATCTGAGTTTTGAGGCTTCAGCCCAGACCTAGTTTACATCATGTGAATCTCAGTTGGAGTTGATGGATGTTTTCAAGTGAAATTGTGAATCTCTCCTCAAAGGGAAGAGAGGGTAGGGATCTGATCACTCACCTAGCATTTACTTTCAAATATTCACATCCTAGACTGAATACTTTCTGAGCAGGAAAAATGGAGGCAGTCTGAGCTAAACTGTTCATGTTTCCCGAGATGTCTGACAATATTTAAGGGCCAGATTCTGCCCTCAAGCTGCTTTTGTAGAAAGTGTGAACACTCACTCTTGGGAAGATTCTGTCCCTAAATGTTCTCACTTTTTAACACATTGTTACCCTCCCACATATCTATTCAAGCAGAAAAACAGAAGAATGAACCTCCCCCAGGGGTTTTTAATGCAAGCCTATTGAGTCACATTCTCCCCCTGTTTTTTTGGATTGAGATAAGGGTGTAGGATTCAGTTTGAAGGTGATAAAGAAGCCAAGAATGTAAGAGAAAATCCTGTTCCCAGGCCATTAGATAGAGCATAAACTCTATCCCCATGTTTGTGCGCAGAGCTGTCTCCAAACCTCCAGAGACAACTAGCCAGTAGGAAGCATTAGGTTCCGTTAAATAGGTGGTTGCAGAGCCAGTTGGCTTGGTATATTGCTGTCTACTGGGCTATGTCTGCATCTGTAGTTTCCCCAACGGGAGTTTGAGAGTGCAAGAGAGTAGCCAAGACTAGTATGCACAACTTCAGTGCACCTACATTTCTGCCCATGCCTAGGAGCACCAGTAGACACGGTAGCACAGGATTTATATAATTCTCTATCACCTTATATCAGTCTTTGCCCACTGTCTTTTCCTAAACAGAGCCCTTTCAAGAAGGAAGGCTGAACCTGCAGCCCAAGCCTACATTTCCATACTGAACATGAACCCTTCAGGCTTATTCTGAGCTGGAGTCCTCTTGATGCTTTATACCACTCTGTCCTGGCAGGAAAGTAAGAGGACTCCACAACTTCTGTTTTCTTACAGAACCTTCCTTGAAGTTTTCATTGAAGATCACGTCCCATAAACACCTCCCAACAATGCTTATTAAAGAAAGTAGAAACAGTGGTGCATCAGGCAGACATTTGTTTTAATTGAGTTGAATTATTTATTTATTGAAAGCCTGTATTTTTCATAATGCCTAGGGCACCAATCTCCTTTTACTAAATTTTTGCAGATGAGAGCAACATTCATTTCAAGGGAGATATTCCTGACATTTGCCAACCAATAAAGAATATAATAGGGCTTCACATAGCTAGCAAATACCAGTGACAAGAATTCTGCATGAAACTACAGTACAATTTGACTAGATTCAAATTGCAATGTAGTTGAAATCCAGGTCAGTAGCTTTGAGAAGGATATAACCAGTCCTAGTAAAAATTGCAAGAAATTTAGATCATAATATAAGTTTCTTTTACATATATGTATTTCTCCCCCCAGATAAAGTAAAAAGTGATATACAGGAAAGCAAAATGCCCAGCTCAGTATGTAATCTGGGAATTGGTAAAACAGTTCTAGCAAACCTGAGGTCTGAAAATGTGAAAGACATACTCAGAAATGGATATCTCTGATAGGTTTTTCAGAAACCTGAATGTATTTTACAAACACACTAAGAGGTCTCAGCATGAATTTGTGCCATTCAATGAAGCCACCACCCAAACATAAGCTGTTTGCCTCCAAAAAGTTAACGTCTGCTCTTGACTCCCACTACACCAAGGAGGTGATCCTGTCCCTCTATTCTGCTCTATGAGGCCTCACTTGGAGTATTGTGTGCAGTTCTGGTGTCCTCAACATAAAAGGACATGGAATTGTTGGCACAAGTCCAGAGGAGGGCCACGAGGATGGTCATGGGACTGGAGCACCTCCCGTATGAAGATAGGCTGAGAAAGTTGTGTCTGTTCAGCCTGGAGATGAGAAGGCTGCGTGGAGACCTCACTGCAGCCTTCCAGTATCTGAAGGGGGCCTATAGGGATGCTGGGGAGGGACTCTTCATTAGGGCCTGTAGTGAGAGGACAAGGGGTAACGGGTTCAAACTTGAACAGGGGAAGTTTAGATTGGATATAAGGAAGGAATTCTTTACTGTAAGGGTGGTGAGGCACTGGAATGGGTTGCCCAGGGAAGCTGTGAATGGTCTATTGTTGCTGGCGTTCAAGGCTGGGTTGGACATAGCCTTGGGTTTCATGGTTCACTGTGAGGTGTTGCTGCCCATGGCAGGGGGTTTTGAACTAGATGATCTTAAAGTCCTTTCCAACCCTAACTATTCTATGATTCTATGATGTCAGCATAGATTCACGAAAATCTGCTTGTGCACTTCATATATGAATAGCACCCCAACTCCAAGGTCAGCTTTTGCTTCTTTTTCTGCAGTGGTCACAGCTAGACAAAAGTGTAAGTAGAAAGAGAAGTAAATTTTAAATTCTGTCTTTTATTACCCGTAGTTGAAGCAGGACACCACTGCACTCATCACTAACAATCCAGCTGCCCTCAGGCACCAGAGATGTTCAGAAAATGTGTGGATGAGGATGACTGTTGACTACCTTATTCCAAACCAAATGGACTGATCCTAAAAATGCAAAGTTAGGAAGCAGGCTACTGAGTAGCGCTGCAGTATTTTGTTCCTTCCTTACATTGTAGTATGTCTGGCTAAAGAGGCAGTCTCAGAAGTTAGGAAATCCCCAAACAATGTAATCAATCCTTCCATGCCTGTGGTGAGCAATAAAAGTTTATATGAAACGTACCACACTTCACAATGAATGGCTGAAAAATAGCACACATTTATCAGAATGCCTGAAAACACACCCTGTTCTGGTAGAGCAAAGCAATCAGTGAAGCCATTCTTCACCTGAAAGATTTCCATTCTGTTTTGCTAACACACTATATTCAGCGTTGATATGTCCTTGCGTACCGTAAAGAGCAGACTGCAGTACTGGGACAGCTCATTCACATGACAGTGATATCGCAGTCATGCATTGCTCTTGCTTCACAGAGCGACTGAAATTCCTTTAGTAAAGCAGCACCCAACAGTGCTAACAGACGAAAGGAGCTTGTCAGTGTTTCCCCAGAGGACTTCATTTTTGAAGGGGCTTTAAATCTGGCTATTTTATCATGGACCACAGGTCCATAAAAGGGATGCTAAAACGATTAAGTGAAGGTGTTCCCTCTAATAGCCTTATCCAATCATTGTGGGTGGGACGGAGTTGCAAAATGCAGCCAGGTTTGTGGATTTGCCTAAACAGCAGCATCAATTGCTGTGCTTGGGGACAGAGCACTAGGTTGAACAGATTGCTGGTGTGTCCCAGATGTGCTTTTTTATATTGTTTCATAAGGAGCCACAAATCACATTGGAACCAGATCCACATCCATGTCAACATTCAGAATGCCTTTCAGTCTCCAAATCCCCCTATTAGAAATATCCATAAAACTCTGCTAAGGAGTTTTAGATTGTGTCTATGAATTTCTTTAGCATTTGTCCTTGCTTTTATGATCAGTGCTAGTCAACCTTCAAAAGGAAAAGTTCCGGGTTAGAATAAGCAAAGGTGCCAAGTTTGGGATGCAAGCATATATATCTCCTATCATTAGTCTCTCTTACCAGATTTTTCCCCTTCTAGTCAGAAGAATAACCAAAAAAGCCCCATTTTGTGTTATATTTGCTTTTGGGATTCTGCTTAGCATCTAAAAGAAAAAAGGTTGTGAAAATAGAAAGCAATTTTTCAGACAGTTAACTGAGCACATGTGAAATTTTAAAAGCTTCATTCAAGATATTTTTTTTTTTTTTTTTTTAAAAAAAAAAGAAAGAAAAAGCCAAACCCACCAAACAGCTCAAGAGTTCTCTTTATAAAAAATCCATGGCCACTTTCGAACTTCACAGTTCTCACTGTCCTGTACACAACTCCCACTCAGTACATCACAGCAACAGTACAGATGGAGTTGTGATCTTCTTTACTCCAAAAGCACAGTCTTGTAACTAAAGAAGGATATCTGTTAGCAACTCAGGGTCTATACCATAGAGCTGAGCAATTCTCAGTACGGTGGTACATCCTGATTAGATAGGCAGTCCCATTCTCTGCTGCTGTCTACTGCACTCCTTCTCCATCATGAAGATTCTCCACATGCAAATCATTCTGCTTTCACTGTTGTTTCTACATAAAATTGATTTAAATGAGCAAAATTTCTTATTATTGAGCTAAAGAGCAATGTAGAAGTAGGTAGCTTTGTGGGGTTTTTGCTTTGTACTGCTCTAATTAAAAATTAGAATTTTAAAATTTCCAAAAGGGCATTTTAAAGCCTATTAATAGAACATAGAGAGTTGAGACTTATTTCATGGATGGGGAAAACAAGAGGAGAAAGTCAGCAAGTTAGAAGACAGTGCTTTTGCCTCTTCTATGGTCATGTTCTACTTGTGGTTTTGGTGCTGGCCGGAGCAGCATGAGGTGTTGATCAATGAAAAGCATGACCATGCCACCCCTAAGGAACAGTGGAGCAACAGGGATATGTTGATCCATATATCACCTAGGTAACCGCCATATTGGAGCTCATGGATCTGTGCTATTTGTAGTAACTGGGCACCTCACAGTCTTAATGTGATTAATGAATATCCTTAGGCCATCTGGGTAAGGCAGAATATCTATTATTTCAGACATGGGGAATGAAAACCTAGAAGCCTACATCTCAAATGTACTTAGGCACCTAGTTTGTTTCAAATATTCTTTAGGATTTGGGCCAGAGAGGCTGAGGCATGGGTATATACCTGGCATGGGTAGAACGAGAAGCAAGGCTGCAGTGTATGGGTGTGCATCTGCACTGATGTATTTTGACATTTTATTTGTTCAGATATTTTTTCAGGACCTGTGTCACACCATTTTGGCAAAAACCTTTAAAGGACTGTTAAAAGAATGGGGTCTGGTTCATACAGGATGCCTGCAACAAAGCAGGCACTGGAAACAAACTTTCACAGACCAGATTACCCAATGGGCCATGTTCTCAAAAATGTCCTCTTCTACTGCCAGAAGATATTTTTGGGTTTGGTGCGAACATTTTTGTGAGTGTGTGAATTCTCATGAAAACATGAAATTAGTAGCTGGTCATTTTTAGTGTCGAAAACAATCCCTTGAAAACATTATGAATGATAATTTGTACTTTAACTGTCTACCACGTGTTAAGATTTCTGCCAAGGAAAAGGCAGGCAGTCCAGAAGGGTGAGGATAATGAGATGTCTATCAGTTCACAGCTGTCATTCACTCTGTGCATGCTCTGTGATGTTTTCTGAGCCATTTCTGACTTCCTGTTTCACAGCCACTAGGAGGTGTACATAATACATAGGCATGTATACCTCAACATATAGTGAAGAAGGAGTCATGTCCAACATGGGGGGAGGCTCAATTAAAGGCAAATGATCATGGCAAATGAATCAGTGGAGGACTTTAAAGCACAGTGAGTAAGCTGCTGTAGTTACTGTGTAGGTTTGAGCAGATCTATAGTGATCCTCATTTAAACTGGATGCCAAAACCAATATCTGGCTACCCAGGGTGGTGAGGAGTGTTCAGGCAATTCATCATCCTTCTTCTTCACTTCATGGACATTCACAGATAATCAGACAAACATGAGAATTAAACTGCATACATACAGACCTTTTCTGTGGAACGAGTACAACTCAGTCTATGTAACCCTACTGGCATGTCTATACATCAAACTGGAAGTCTTTCTTCATTACTTTTTAGACATATATGCTTAAGTACATAAGCACACAACCCTGCTTATTTGGGGGATGGGGGTTGGAAGGACACATGGAGCCTTCTGTTACCTTAACACTTCCGAAATCTCAAAGCTAGAGCATGTATCTTATTTTAAGGAGTGCTAACTCCCTGGTTAATTGACTATTCTCCTGTGCTGTTGCTTTCTATCTGCTTGACTGCATGTCTTATAGGAAGAAAACAGCTGCCAAGGAACATAGCGAATGAGAGTCCCCATGTTCTAATAGTGATA
Organism: Psilopsiagon aymara; assembly: GCA_024733675.1. Taxonomy (NCBI): domain Eukaryota; kingdom Metazoa; phylum Chordata; class Aves; order Psittaciformes; family Psittacidae; genus Psilopsiagon; species Psilopsiagon aymara. Next base: position 10,945 of record JANRGW010012777.1, on the reverse strand, counting down.
ACTGTGCTTGGAAATCGATTACAGGTTGAGGTTTTTTTGATGTTTCTTTGCATGTTTTGTTTTTTGTTCAGTTTTTTGTTTCGTTGTTTAGAGGTTATTTTGTTTGTTTTTTTCCCTGTGTGCATTGGGAAAAAGTGGCAAAGGAATATATTAGTACTATTTCATTTCGAGCATATACCAACTGTACTAAGAGTTAAACACAAAAAAGAATGAAAATAAGCACAAAAGACAACATCCGTTCTCATTTCAATTTCCTGGAAGGAAAGTGCGGTTGGGCAGATGGTGCTTTTTTGTTTTACTGAACTGAATGATCAGATGTAAATAATATATATCATATAGACTATAAAGATTGTTGAAGGTGAGGTTTCCATGTGTAGAAAATTCTATATTGTAGAGAATTTCCCACTATTTAGTGATATGTCAAGCCTTTTGTTTTTAGCTTTTTAATTTTTGACGCTTCAGCTTGCTTACTGCACACTCAACCTGCCTAGTCATGCTTGTTTCAAACACTGTATTTCAGAAGGCAGAGTTGTACATGTTAATTCAGGTCCCTTCCATGAAGAGCCATGATATTGCGTCTCTGATTGAATGGACAGAGAAGAATGGCTGGTAATTTGGCATCACGTGAGTCTCAATCTCTTTGTGTTGCTGTCTTTCTTCATGCCCTGCTTCTCTTGTGTGTTACAGGATTCTGTTCTCTTTGTTTTTATCCAGTGTAGTTTTTACACCTTTGGAGCTCTTCTTCCATTTTCTTTCCAAGCTGGAACATTGAATATTCCTAAGGCAGACCAGAGTTTGTGTTCTCTGGCAATTAGAAAAGGCCCCTACCAAAGAAAAAGAAAATAATAAAATTCTAAAATGTGTTTAACTAAACATGGCTCAACAAGGTGATAATGGTGATAATGCCATCTTCCTGACTGAAAGAGCAGAAAAAGACATTTTACTATGAAATCTGCAGAGAAATATTGCTAAAGTTTTGTTCTCAGACAGATCTAAATGTATGCTCTTCATTACCCGTTTTGCCCTACATTAGCTTGGTGGGACTCAGGAAGAGGACAACTAAAAATGCTACTGTAGATATCTTAGGTTATTAACTCTCGAACCTCCCTGGTCCTAAATGATCAGTCTGGCTGAAGAGAGGGCTTTGGCTGGAACTTGGTAAAAAAAAAGAGTTTAAAGTCTTTGGAAGAACGGGCAGCCAGCTCAGCACTACAAGGTTGTCATGAGGTCATGCAGACAGAAAATTAGAAGGACCAAATAGAACTTAATCTGGCTACTACCATAACAGACAGTAAAAAATGTTTCTACAAATACATTAGCAAAAAGGGAGAGCTAAGGAGACTATCGATCTTTTATTGTATGCAGGGGGGAAACACAGTGACAAAGGATGAGGAAAAGGCTGAGGTACTTAGTTGCCTCAGACTTGTTCCGGTTCCCCAGCCCCAAGAGCTGGAAGACAAGCATGAGGAGCAGAATGAAACCCCCATAATTCAAGGGAAACTGTCAGCGATCTGCTACACTACTTGAACACACACATATCTATGGGGCTGTATAGATCACACAACGGTACCAAAGGAGCTGGAGGAAGTACTCACTGAGCTTCTTTCCATAATTTGCCTAGTCAAATATGGCCTTGTTTGATGAACACCACACCCCATGCTACTCTTAAAAGATATTAGATATTTATACATTTATCCTGCTCCTACAATGAATCAGATCTGACTACATGATAAACTACATATTTGTTAATCTCCTTGTAAATTATTCTCACAAACACAGTCTACAAAAGAACCTATGCAGAAAAATTTATTCCTCTCTTGTCAGTGGGAAAGAGCAGGATTCTAACAATTTTCTCTAGAGGAGACTTTAGAAGTCCCCTCTAGGCTGCATGGACCTTCAAATCAATCTGTGTCTTGATGCAGCTTTTGACTTGATGCCAGCTACTCATACAGTTGCTTGTACTGGTAGGTCTGAGGCAGTAAAATCTTATAGCTATATTTTGTTTAGAATGAGGTAGCTTAAAAATCTGGCACACTGGATTAAGACAAGATGCATGTACTGCTGCCATGGGCTGTAAGCTTATTTTTGCCCCATAGGGTTTAAACCTGCTTTTACTTTCTTCAAAAGCTTCTGTACCGACTTAGCCTTCTTCTGTTGTAGCTTCAGTGTATTCAGCCAGAGCTATGTGACTGATTCTGATCTGACATGTTTTTCTTTATAGTAACAAATCAGCGTCCATTTCACACCTTAAATGTGACTGTGCAAACAGATGTGTCTTGGCTCTTCCTTCATTATGAGGGTGGTGAGACACTGGCACAGGTTGCCCAGAGAGGCTGTGGATGCCCCGTCTCTACAGGGTTCAAGTCCAGGTTGGATGGGCTTTGAGCAACTGGTCTAATGAAAGGTGTCCTGACTGTGAGGGGGCGGTAGGGGATTCAACTAGGTGATATTTAAGGTCCCTTTCAACCCAAACCATTCTGTGATTTACCAACAGTCCTGACTAACTGGGGAGATTGCAATTGACTGAAGGTTAGCAAATGTGACACCCATCTACAGGAAGGGCCAGAAGGAGGTTCAGGAGAGCTACAGGCCTGTTAGTCTGACCTTGTTGCCAAGGAAGGTTATGGAGCTGATAATCTTGAATGCCGTCACACAGCACATAAGCGACTTCCATGTGATCAGACCCAATCAGTATGGGTTTCCTCTTTGACTAACCTGATCTCTTTGGATGACGAGGTGACCCACTTAGTGGATGAGGGAAAGGGTCTGGATGTTACTTAACTAGATTTTAGTAAAGCCTTTGACACCATTTCCCGCAGCATTATCTTGGAGAAACTGGCTGAACATGGCTTGGGTGGGTATACTGTTGTCTGGGTAAATAACTGGCTGGATGGTTCAGCCCAAAGAGTGGTGGTGTATGGGGATAAATCCAGCTGGTGGCTGGTCACAAGAGGTGTTCCACAGGGTTATCTTTATCAGTGATCTGATAAAGAGCAGATCAAATCTACTCTGGATGAGCAGATCCAATGTACTCAGTAAGTTTGGAGATGACATCAAGTTGGGTTGGGAGTGCTGCCCTACTGAGGGAAGGCTGTACAGAGGAGTTTGGACAGGCTGGATCAATGCACCAAGGCCAATTGTATGGAGTTCAACAAGGCTCAATGCTGAGTCCTGCACTTGGGTCACAATGAGCCCATGCAACGCTGCAGGCTTGGGGAAGAGTGGCTGGAAAGCTTCCCATCAGAAAAGGACCTTGGGTTGTTGTTGGTTGACAGGTGGCTGGACATGGGTCAACTTGTGTCCAGGCAGCCAGGAAGGCCAAGAGCATCCTGGCTTGTATCAGAAATAGCATGGCCAGCAGGACTGGAGATGTGACTCTCCCCCTGTACTCAGCACTGGCGAGGCTGCATCTTGAACACTGTGTTCAGTTTTGAGCCCCTCACTACAAAAGTCATTGAGATGCTGGAGCAGATCCAGAGAAGGGCAATGAAGCTGGTGAAGTGTCTGGAGCACAGATTTTATGAGGAACAGCTGAGGGAACTGGGGTTGTTTAGCCTGGAGAAAAGGAGACTCGTGAGACACTTTATTACCCTCTACAACTACAAAGAAGTTTGTAGTGAGGTGGGTGTTAGTCTCTTCTCCCAAGTAACAAGCAATAGGACAAGAGGAAATGGCCTCAAGTTGCATGAGGGGAGGTTTAGATTGGATATAAGGAAAAAATTCTCCACTGAAAGGGTTGTCAAGTGTTAGAACAGACTGCACGAGAAAGTGGTTGTGTCACCATCCCTGGAGATATCTAAAAGATGTGTAGATGTGGTGCTAAGCATGTGGTACATGGTTTAGTGATGGACTTGGCAGTGTTAGGTGAACAGTTGGACTGGATCTCAAAGGTCTTTTCCAACATAAGCAGTTCTATGATTCTATGACATTGCAAACATAATCCCGGTGGTCATCAGAACTTTTATTTAACACTCGATCTTTCCTTACTAAGCTTAAAATGGGCATAGTAGAGGAGAAGAAAAGGCATTTTCTCACTGAAAGAATAGCAATGTAGTACGCAGGAGAAATGACTCATACAAAAATACAGAAATTCCATGTAGAATCAGAATGCCTGGAGAAATCAGAAGACATAGCCTCTGCTAAAACTCCTCTATAAAATAAGAGACTAAGGCAAACCAGAGGACCACATTAAACTAAAGCTGACTTCATAAAGTTTGTTAAAAATTAGAAGTACTAGGCTACACAAATATATAGTTATGTTTTTCTAAAAATGGCAATGGTGAATATAAACTATAAAATGGATTGTCTTTTGGTGTGTGTTTTTTTTTTTTTTTTTTTTTTTTATCATGTCTTGATGGAAAAATTCTGCTTATTTACCTGGGAGACCTGCTGACAGTTGTCAGAATTTCATTGTGAGATTTTTATTTTTTACAATTGCATATACTGGAGTTAAGTGATTTCACAAGAATTACAGTGCTCATTATAAAATAAAGCGCTTCTAGCATACATTGTACAAATAAAACTTGAAAGTGAAAATAAACTTTTAAATATAAAAACCAACACTGTAAACAAATAAACATATCTTACTTTTTAAGCCAGTCCTATGTTTCAGAGGCCTTATACATTTTTAAGGTTCTTGACTTTGACAGTGCAGTATGAAAAGAAAGATTAAAGTGTGCTAATTACATTAGTTCAATATTATCAAAAATGTGAAAGAAATAACTGAGAAAACTGAATTTTTAATTTTAATTTCTAAACGAGAAATAAATTAGAGCAAAAATAAAATGGAAAGATTTCAGCTTGCAGAATCTCCTGCCTTACAACTTTCTAGAAGTCTGAAAATCTCCGAGAATGAGATTTGTCTCCTCTGGTTGCTCATAGACACCTCATTAATTTATAAATAAATAGATTAAAAAATCAAATACATGAAGACTCCAAAGAGAGCTTTTAACAGCTGAGAGAGAAACGACAAGGCCCAGGCTTCAGCTCAAATGCTGCCATGTATCTCCCAAGTGACTCTGGTGCACTAAAGATAGGGCAACTTTGCTGGCAGACATGTGCTGCTGACAGGCATTGCAAGAAGGAAACCGGACTGAGGCAAAAGCGGCATGGACAGACATTCAAAGCAGCAGCAGCAGCTTTGCATGAGCAGGCAGGGCTTGAGTCAGTTGCTCACTCATTTTCTCACAGTTAAAAGCTGATGAGCTTGAAACAGTTTGGGGCTGATAAGGCAAGCTATAGTTTAAAAAGGAAAGGCTTTAAACACCTGGGGCCAAACGTCTATCTGCTGTTGATCTCAACTGGAATAAAACAATATGTGCAAGCCCAAGATTTGAATCCCAGGCTCTCACATGCATTCTGAAACCCATAGAAATTGACCATGTGGTATTTTTTGCTTTCCTTAGAGACATCTACACATCCCCACAAAAAGCACAGAAACATTGCTAACTTTATGGGCAAATAGTTCTGTGCTTGCAAGATATAACTCTATGGGTAAATAAAGCATTAGAGCACACACTGACACATAATTAGGGATATTACTCTAAACAGAAGAAGACAGAGACCATTTGCAAATAAAAGAGACCAATCCCAGGTTAAATTATAAACAGCTACCAAAGAAAATGGAGGCAACGTGCAGGCCTTGACAAGCAGCTGAGAATAAAACCTGCTGAACTAGTAAGACACCAAATGTCCTGTGGCACCGGAAAGTGAAAAATCTCATATCTGATTTTTCTTTCTCTTGAAAGAAGCTCTTTATCATGCAAACCCAATTCTTTGTTTGGTGAGTGGGCCTAGACTGCCACACTTCATTATAACAGGAGTTGAGTAGAAATCAACATGGTAATGCCTTTCATCTCTCCTATTATAAGAATTCAAATTCAATTTTTATTTTACAGCACAGCCACACAATACCTCACAGTATGGTTCTTGGTTTCCTCTGCCCATTTAACAATAGCCTTGAAAAGCGATAGAGAACTTAAAAATAAAACCCTCTTTTCCCCCAGTAGTTTGTTTCATCTTACAAACAATAGCAATTCACCATCTAAAACAGAGGATAATAATAAGTAGAGTCTATTGAGCACTGCGCTCTTCTTAAAAATTTTTCTTTTCTTGTGGGTACTGTCACAGTTAACTGTTCCACAAAATCTGGGGTCTACAAGTTTTGGCCAAGTGGCACCTTTGTCAATAACATATTAATATGCTGAGAACATTTCTTAGCTGACCTGCAGTGGACTGTGTATGTCACTTCCATCCTCCTTAGGAGTGCAGTATCAGACCACAGGGACCCTCAGCCCTGCTGTGTTTTACTGTCAGGCTGCACGGTTTGATAGCCACAATGCTCTAAGGGGGTGTTGGCTGACTTCTTAATTACCAAGCTTTGGCTTGTATGTCTGCATAGTGTTTTTCAAGATTTTCAGTTTGAGTGTTTGAATATAGTGTATGAATGTGATTGTTAACGTAATACCAACACAGGTGCATTAACTTCATATACATGGGCTTTTAAAACTGTACAATTGTCATTCCTCTGCTTCTAAATATGCACCTGACTCAGTGGTTAGTTCTCTGGTCAAGAGCCTGTTTCATAAAGTCCCTTAAGGAGTCAGGTGACCCACTGGATGTTCAATTTGGTTTAACAGCAACAAAATCCCATCAGTCTTAGGAGTGATCAGTGCAACAGAGGAAACAGAACAATGCTTGAAGTACAGGGATGGAGATATCCAAACTAAATCTGACTAATTTATATTAAGAAAGGATTTGACAAACCTGCTGGGTTCCTACTTAATGCAAATCAAGCCTGAAAGGAATCACTTGAGCTCACATATTTATCTGAAAGCATTTGAATTATCCTCCTTTCTTGATTTGGTGAGTCCAGAATAGAGTACCATGAAGAGAGTGTGTTGAAATTTCCTACATAAAACAAACTTAAATGCATTTAAGTGAAGGGAATACACAGCTTAAGTGATAGGATAATTAGGCCTTTTGAATTTGACAGCAGAAATAGAGTTCATCAGGACTGTGTCTAGCCAGAAAGTCTTTTGGGCAGTGAAAAATCCATGAATACCTCTGCATTGTCCCCTTCATAGCATTTAGAATCAACAAAATGCATACAGGGAATATCATACATATTATTCCTTCTTTTTCTGCCCAGTCAATATAAGCCTTATGTTTCTTTTGCAGACATTTGTTAGTTAAAGAACATCATTTAAGGTCAAGTCTGAATTGTCCTATTAGGCTAATTCTGAGCATACCAAAATTTATTCAAAAGAAATTGTCTTCAGTTATTACCAGCACTTAAATGATCGTTGCAGAAATCACAGGAAAGAAGGATATTGCTTGCCAAAACCTCAAGAAAGTACTTCAGATAGTTTTTCTCTCATAGTCAAGCAGAAAGGGTCAGGTGAACTGTCAGGTGAACTTTGTTATTTGCAAATATCCAACTTCTCAGATTGTCACGAGCAGCTGCAACATACCCACTATCAGCAATTTCCACTTGGCTCTATCCAGAAGGGAGAAAAGTACCAGGAGCTTATTGTTTATAATTCCCTCAACCCCAAGGGTAATTCTATTCACCAATTACTTGAAATTAAAGTTAGGTAATTTGACACGTCTGTTTGGTACCTGACCACAAACTACCTCTTAAGCAAATAAGGAGTTGGATAGCTTACTTTCACAATACTCTACAGAATTTCATTATTGCAGCCATGATAGAAAAATAAAAAAGAGAAATTATACAGACTTGTGAATAGCTGGGGCTTGGGGGGTTTTTGGTCACCATTGCTGCTGTCAAAGGTTCCCAATATATCTGAGAGAGAGGAAGCTGGAAGGCAGTTTTCTTCCTGGGATGAGGGTTCCTAATCAAACACAGCAAATATAATAAGAATTGAACAACAAGAAGCCTCCAAGTGCAGTGTTTGACAGCAGAAAACCTGCTCTCTGCAATTAGAAGATTTTATAACTTTTGTCTTTTCATACAGTTACAGTGTTACCTAGAAAAGGCTATGCACATGCAGAAAGAGAATTATCTACAGTATCTATGGTATGCATTTTTTTTTTCTCCAAGGCCAGTCATTTAAATTTCATAATTGAATCCAGAGTTAGATTATATCTAGAGTTGGAACTTTTTTAAAGTTGGGCAAGCTTGTTAAACATTATATTGGTGATGAGTTTGTGTACACATGACTTCCATTTCTCTGTGAGTAGCAAATTAGGGCCAGGTATCTTGACTGAACTGCATGACTCACTCCATGGATTCATTTCACAGCAGTGTGGTGAAACCAGTAGCTGGTATCACCTATCCTTTGTAAAGAACTTTTCACGGTTGTAATTCTACAAATGAGCCTTCCCTTTTCTTTTTTTTTTTTTTTTTCTTTTTTGCACAAAAGATTACACTGATGAAGTTTAAATACCCCAATAAGGTTACTCAAAATTCATTCACATTATACTGAACTATATACCAAACTGTTCAAATAGCATGTGTGAAGAGGGCCTAGTTCTCATTTTCATCGATGTATGTCAGGAGTAATTTCAAAGACACCATTACCGTTAAACATTGTAAAGCAAGTGAACAAGTAATGCAGAGCCACTATCTTTTACTAAAAATCAGAAGGGCTGATTTTTAATTGTGGAATCTCGTTCTTGTTAGCATAGCTTCTTATTTGGAAACTTTAGCGCCAAATAAGTAACAAGTTCTTTATTTTTTAACTCTGAATATGATTACCCTTTCAACCATATTCTGCATTTAATTTCTACTATAAAAAGTTGTTCGTTGTCCAATTTCAAGCTGAAAAACTATAAAAGTCCATTTTGACTTCACTTGTAGCAGAACTAAAAGATTTTTTTGAACTAAGTGAAATTGATATATCTTGAGCTTCTGTCATTGTAATATGACATTAGGAGCATAGTCAAATAGTAGTTTTGACTATAAGTGTCCTACTAAAGTAGTAGTCTACTGCAGAGTGCTTTTTGATGTATCAAAGAAAAGGTACTATCTTTCAAACTGCATTCATATTCTCCTATCATCAAGGTAAAGTAATAGCAGGACTAAAGCATGATCTTTTTTTAGAGTTTCTAGAAGTCAGTGCTATAAGGGATTGCCTAGCCTGGCATTAGATATTCATGTTTAAATGAACCACAGATAGGCTTTCCAATCTACAAACTCCATTAATTAGATTTTTTCCTTTTCTCTATTTTAGGATTCTTTACCCTCTCCCCTGCTGTTACTGCTGTAGCTTCACTAATGACAGGCCGAGTAATTTTATTTCTTTTTTTTTTCCCCTGAAGCTGAGACACTCTTACTAGCACAATACACAAATGCTTCTGTGTAATGCTGATGGCCAATGACTCCACTACTCAGTAGGTAGATCCCGTTTTCCTTTATTATCTCTCAGGCATGTCATCTCCCATGTAGAAGATCTTACCTTAAAAGACTGGATTTTGTTTTGCAAAAAGTCTTGGTTAGGGAAGAAAATGTCTTTGAACAACTCTTAATATTTATAGCTCTTTTAAGTCTAAGCTATATGTACAGACAGACAGTCAGAAGGGCAGCATATAATCATGCTGACATGAAAAATGAAGAGCAGCACCAGCACTGAAGGGCAGGGCTCCACAGTGCCGTGAATCGTCAAAGGCAGGTGAGGGGTCTACATAAAGCAAGAATGTTTTCATTTCTTTTTTCCGGTGACAATTTTCCCCTATTTTTTTTTTTTCGGAAACAGCTAGTTTTTATCCTGGGAACAGTAGAATAAATCCTGACTTTTCAACTTTTCCTTTTGTATCAGTCCAGGACAAATTGTGGAACCCCACATTCAAAGATTACAATGAAGAACTAAAAATATTTATTTATGACAACTGAAACAATACATTTGTTTTGATAATATTGAATTGCTTTGGTAGAGTCAATAAGTTTTTCCCTGAAGAGTTTGAAACACTGAATATATATATATGATGCAAACATTAATACACAATAAAACACAAAATTTGAGAGGAAATATTCAAAAGAGAAAAAAGCAAAAATTAATTGTTTTATTTAGATTTAAAATGCATGAAATGTTTCCATTAATATAGTGTTAAAATCAGCATATTTGTATGAAACACTTAAAAAAACACCCCTCTGAAAACAATTTTTTATCAACTCTATGAGGAAAAGAAGTTATTTCCATTATTTTTACCATAAATGCATGAAAGATATTGCTAATGACAGACTTGTTGCTAATGAAAAGAGACAGATTAACTCTATTGAGAAGCATTGGCCCTCCTCACAGAACAGACAACGAGTTGATGTAGTCATCTATATTTGGGTATGTTTAAAATTGGACCAGAAAATAGTTCAAATTCAAGTCCCATTAATTAGGCAAAGATCTATGTAATCCCAGTTTTTTCTCCTAAATGGAATCTAAAAGAAATAAAAGGATGGTCTGGTAAAAGTCTGTGCACATTGTAAATGCTACATGGGCATTGGCTATATGGGCAACCCAAGACTAAACAACAAAATATCAAAAATAACTAGGAAAATAAATAACCCTCTACCATATATCAAAGGCAAAGGCTGTTATGTGAGGTGGGCTGATGCCAACCTGATGAAGTTTAACCATGACAAGTGCAAGGTCCTACACCTGGGTTGGAGTGATCCCAGGCACAGCTACAGGTGGGGCAGAGAAGAGATTCAGAGCAGCCCTGTGGAGGACTTGGGAATGTTGGTTGATGAGAAAATCAACATGAGCTGGCAGTGTGTACTTGCAGCCCAGAAAGCCAACTGTATCCTGGTCTGCATCAAAAGGAGTGTGACTAGCAGGTTGAAGGAGATGATCCTGCCCCTGTGCTCTCATGAGACCTCACTTGAAGTATTGTGTGCAGTTCTGGTGTCTTCAACATAAAAAGGACATGGAACTGTTGTAACAAGTCCAGAGGAGGGCCACGAGGATGATCAGGGGACTGGAGCACCTCC
>JANRGW010012776.1:0-13594 GCA_024733675.1 Psilopsiagon aymara | reverse complement strand
TATCAAATTGATGTCTCTCCAATTTAGAGACAAGGATGTCATATGAGACAGTGTCAAACGCTTTGCACAAGTCCAGGCAGATGACATCAACTGCTCTACCCCTGTCCATCATATTAGCTATTGTTCATGTTGCTATTGTTACCTCAAGTTTGATGTCTCAGTGAAAGGCAAATCTGTTTCTGGTAAGCAATTATTAACTTGCAATAAGCATTAAGCTTACATTTAAAGATCAAAGCAAACATATATAAACTATATTCAATACATACCTATTGCCCTACTTTATGTCCTTGCTCTTGGTTCGAGAACGTTTCATCACTGTTTCCCTCTTACCTTTTTAGTGAGTCCAGGAGCAACTGGAATCTGTATTGAAAAGAAAATGTAGTTAAGTTAATTCATAAAGTTTAAATACATAATGGACAAACCTTCATGCAGAGATCATCTCAGTTAGTATGGACCAGAGGAACTAGAAGATCTGTTACTAACAAACTCACTAGAGACAATGAAGCACTTTCCTGATTGTGTAGATTTTTTCCTCTCTGAAAGTAGCTGTCACACAAATGATCAAACCTTTCATAATACTTAAACAAAATTCCCATTTATCTGACAAATCCCAACACTATAGCTCCCCAAACCTAAAATTGCAATTAATTGTGGCATGAGCGCATAGAAAGTTGGCAATTTTCTTCATTCAGGGAAAGGATCATTACTGTGATAGATTCCCTGTACTCTTTCCAGAAGTGAATCTGCTATGTCTATACCCAAGCAGTCTGCAGGTCCAAATCCTGAAGTCTTTACTCACGACTGAACTCCATCTTGTGCAGTTTTTTAGTTTTTTTATGCTTCTGTAAATCTGTCCCTTTGCTTCTCTTTTTCCTCTATTCCCTCTGAACTTTATGCCTGGGCAAAAACAAACACATTGTTTTGAAACCCTTACAGAAAAGTTTATTTTTTCCAAGTATTTCATGAAGGATTTAAGGGTACAGTTTTCAGGTCATACTCTAAATAAAACAATTTAGATGCTGGGTTGAACAAAACTCTCTATATCTTTATTGTAAGAAGAATAAAAGTGTGATTCATTTCTTAGGACAGACTGCTACATAAGACTTTTGTACAGTAATTTTAACAGCTTATGAGTCGTTCATCTCTACTTACATGTAACAGGCTCTTCTGAAGTTGTATGTCTTTATGTATAAGCAAGCAATTTGATGGTAGATTTACAGTCATTTTGCAAATGCTATTAAATGTAGCTGTATATAAAATACCTGAGCCTATTCCAGTAAACTACTGGGGAAAAAAAGGGAAGAGGACATTTGACAACTTGAGGAAATCAAGTTCATCTCTCTAAATGCTTGAGAACCATGCAAACATTAGAGGAAGCAACCCCTTGCACGACCATTTGCTATGTGAGGATTAGTTACCACAGTCGTATTACACTATTGCACATTCATGTGAGACATCAAAGACTACTTAAGGCTGCATCATTTCTACTCATAAAACACAGCAAAGCTGTGATACTGGAAATGCTTAAATGCTTACGGATCTATGTGCCCACTTCATGAACAGTGCTACTGGTTTACTAATAGGGTATATGCTTGCTTTTGTGCCATACCATAGGAAGTTTAGATAGTCTAAAAATTGTACCTGTATCTGGATTTACAAAGGACATACCTGTAAACTTTACAGTTAATTTCAATACACTCTTAACCAGTTCTCCTGGGTGCCTGATATCTGGAGAAATCTCATCCTCTGACCTTTGCGTTTTCTTTTAATTGCAAATCATAAAGTGAAAGTGTGGAGAATTGTATTTCATTTCAGAGCACCTGTAGAGTTTTAGGTTTGGTTTTTAATGCATGTAAATTAAATTAATTGTAATTTATATAGTCCAGAAGTTTCTTTTTGCATGGTCTGCAGTGCACCATTAGTTTTATGTGGTCCTGAACACTGGCTTGACTTAATCTCAGTCTGGATTTTTACAAATGGTTTCAGTTTTCTAGTAAACTAAGTGGCAGAGCAATTCAAAACATATTGAATTAATTTAAAATACTAATATCCACAATTGGCTCTAAATCAAAAAGAATTACCCTAGACTTAGTCAGTTTTACTTCTGGCAGTTCTTAAAATGTAGTAAAATATACTGCATAGATTCACTTACTTTAAAACATTAAATCAACAACAAGAGAATTGACAAAGCCTTTTTCTCCTCTTGTCTAGGACACTTCCTTATGCAGGAGAAAATGCTCTTTTTCCTTCAATGCAAAATAATCCTACAAACGCGCTATGTCCCAGTGTGTATTGACCTTTTTTGATTCTGCAATTAGAAAAATCAGGCTTCATAGTAAGATCTAAAGCTGCATGTACAACTTACTTTCAGTCCACTAGTGATGTGGGCAGTTAATGCCTTGGGACCAGATCCTCTAAACCTGTGCATGAATAGCTTCACCCATAACCGCTTGCAAGAGCTCTGGAAATGGCAAAGAGTGATGGAGCTGCGTCATCCCCACCTTGCCAGCCATGCCAGGAGCGTGCCACTGCTGCTTGGCACTGGCTCACCATAGTCCCATTTTGGCAACCTTACCTTGCAGAGATGGAGAGCACTTCCAGTGTAGTATCTACATTGCAATTATTTGGTCTAGCAGAGGCCACTGAGGAGTCAGGAGAGATCAGTAACCTGCAGTCATTTCTGATTGCAACTGTACTGGTTGCCTGGAGTCTGGCCAGCAAAACTCTCAGGCATTTCCCACTGTGCCTTTATACATGTAATGTCTCCTGGATTTGACCCACATGAAGGCTTGCTCCCACAAACTGTTCAGGAGTGCTAATCGTTTATTGTTAATGGCTGCCCAGAAAGGGTTGTGGAGACTGGGGCGTATAAGGTTATTATTGTTTAAACATGTTCATTTTGCCTTTCTTCTCAGAAACATTAAATCAGAAGATGTTGCCTTAGACAGAATACCCAAACTGACAGCTTTAGGATGTGTGAGAAAGACACAGTTAATTTAGAACAGAAGATAAATCATTTCCTTAAGGAAGCACTAATACCAGGCCTATTCCCCCTTAAGTGTCATTTCAGATTACTGTACTACAGAGAAGGGGCTTCTAAATCTTTTTAATTAAAAAAGATTTGTCTTTTCCGTCATAATATTAGTTCCTGCCTAGAGGCTGACAGTTTAACAGTTTTAAACTCATTTCTGAATTACATCCCATTTTGGACAGTTTATCAAAAAAGGAGGATGCAGCTTGTCTGTTGATTACATCGGACCAAAGAAAGGTTTCCTCAGTGACAGGAACAGAATAGTTACATAAAAAAAGATTATTAGAAATAGAAAGCCCAGACATACCTAACTTGCTAAGATTCACACAGACACATCTATATGTGCAAATACACATGCATACATGTTATAAAAACTCATGAAAAGTGGTGGGATAATTATCCAAACTTGGTGGCTGAAACAACAGTTGAGAGAAGAACTTTACTCAACTTCTCTCTTCCTCTTTTTCTGGCTGAAAGTTGGAAAGCATCAAAGCAACTGATTTTAACCTATATAAGATTTTGATTCATAAACAGTGAAATGTCCTCACAAAAAGGAAAAAAAGCAGAAATCGTTTTAACTGCATGTTCTGAGTAGGAACACTCAAAAATTGTGATCCGGACTGGCTCAGTCCTGACACATCAGGGGAAGAATGGCACCTTGGAGCATATCCTTTTTGTTCCTAAACTAAGGAATGAGATTAGTAGCAAAGTCCTTGCTTTGACTGGTGTAGGTAGTAACCTCAGGAGCCTCCTGGAAAGAAGGGTCCCTTTAGTATAGATGACACACTGGAAGATGTAAAAAGCATTAAACAGATACAGTTAATTATCTATTAGACGTTCTGGTAAACTGGTGTCTTATCTACTTTAGAGGTCTAAACACAAAGGCTTAGATGCACTCTAATTTTTGGGGCAGCATAATTACAATGGCACTGCAGGCTGATGTTTCTAGAGATACATGGTTGCCTGCAGGCTTTGGGTAACCATATGGTGCACAGAATACTTATGTGTTAGGGTGCTTTGGGGTGTTTTGTCCCTCAAACTCTTTCCTACCAACCGCACTTTCTTCTTCTTGTGTTTGAAAAATGGTCGCATTTCCCCTGATCTTTATTGAAGAAAAAACAATTTCCTTTTCAAACTTAATCCTTAGCCATTGTTTTCCCAACCCTTAGACTGCAAGAAACATGATTTCTTAAAAAAAAATAAAATAAAAAGTCTAATTAAGCCATTTATCAAGTGGGCAGAGTGACAAATTAGCCTTATCTTCCACCAACAATCTGATGGATGGGAAGATAAAGATGCAGAGGCTGTTATTTTAGCTGGAAGCTCACTACTATATCAATTGTTTGGTCCTAAGCCAAAAGACCCTAAGAGCTGACAAGAACTAATGATGAGTCCACGGGAGGTTTATGCAGCGTGAAGCCTAATATCAAAGGAATCTGCCCTAATTTCCACTCCCTCCATGCTTTCTCCCTGGAAAAATTAGTCTTGTTTTTTAACTGTATATTTGATCACCTTATTCTCTCAGTGGATGGAAAGAAAATGCAAACTGTAAATAAATTTGCACACTGATGTATCACTGACCAGTTCTGCTTTTCTCTGCAAATATGAAGTGATCATCATGCTTTTAAGACCACCAAGTGAGTCTGAAACAGGCAGACTGCAAATAGGTTTCCCTAGAAGTCTTTATTTTATGCCATTCCTTCTTAAACGCTGGACTCCCCAATAGCCTGTATGCCAGACACAAGCTGTGCATGTGGAAGCAGGCACAGAGTCCTGGTCAGGGGAGGCTAGGACCTCCGAAATCATTGCAATGCACCGAAATCAGGTGTACAGCAGTTGTGGCAGGGTCAGGACCAGAATGACAAGATTTTCTGGATTCAGAAGGGCAATAGGAAAATTCATGGAAGAAAAATTCTTTTGAGAGTTGGATCAAGCCTGCATCATCTTGGCTCAGAAAGATCCCAAGCCATGTAGCAACAGATGCCAGGAAAGAATTCAGGGGAAATATCACTATTTGCTTTTGTGTACTTATGTCCTTCCAAAGTATTTACTCTTGGTGCTTTTAGGATACAGGGGTTTGGGCGAGGTGGATCTTGGGCCTGACACTGTTTTTATGTGATGGGATCACCTCCAAAGCCCTTAACTCAATCTTTCTCCCTTCTCCCTACAGTTTTGTAATATGCATCCATTTTACATATAATGGAGACCCTATGTACAAGTGGAATACAGTTGCTACTCTACTGGAAAGCAGGAAAAGAGGATGTAACACCCAGAATAACTTCTAAAAAGAACCCCACAAACCAACAACAAAGAACAAATCCATGTTTTGATACATGATTTTAAAAGTTTGCAAACAAGCCATTTCTGAAGATTATCTATGTTACTGGGAGTTAGAAGTAAAATCCATATATTTTTCAATGGGAAACTATTTAAAGATCATTCTCAATGTTCTACCTTTTATTTACTTTTTTCCTTGCAGAACTAGAAGAGTATTGAAGTTACTGTCAGAATGAGAAACTGTAGTATTGCTTTATAAAATCTAACTGTAGTAATTCTGTGAGGCTGAATATACCTGGTCAGCTTGATTGATCTTTTCAATGGAATATTTTTTACAGTATGAAATTAAAAACAATAATGCAATGAAAAGACAGCAGCATTAGCACTCAGTGCAGAGCCATATTCAGCACATCCTACAGCATTTTACCTTTGTTTTCCTATCCGGATCTAACAGT
This sequence comes from Psilopsiagon aymara, assembly GCA_024733675.1. NCBI lineage: Eukaryota > Metazoa > Chordata > Aves > Psittaciformes > Psittacidae > Psilopsiagon > Psilopsiagon aymara. Next base: position 7,831 of record JANRGW010012776.1, on the reverse strand, counting down.
ATGTGTAGAAGCAGCACAGAGCAAAACTAGGGTATGTGATTTATCTTGAACTTTCCTGCGTCTTCATGAAATGCCCTATACTCATCCTTCCCCTGGTCACCTTACCCAAAGGGATGAACAAGCGACTTTGCCCTCATGGAATTTTCCTCTCTTGTAACTTTTTAAAAGGGGGCATGCCATTTAGCCTGACATACAAAAGCAATTTACCCTGCTTTATCAGCTGTAGCAATGTCCACAAGCTCTGATGGTTTTTTGAGAAACATCTGGGAGTATGTGAGGTGCAGCATAATCATGGAAAGAAAAAAAAAAAAAAACAAGCAAAACAAACAACAAACTTTTTAATACTAAAACCTTACTTGGCAACCTCAAAACAAGGAATTAAAATTCTGGTTGAGAATACAATGCAAAACATGCAATACCACAGTAATTCAGTAATGGCTCCAAATACTGAATGTAGCAAGCTCACTGAGAACTGTAAGCATCAGATTTTTCAGAGTCTCCTGATTTTCCCATTTTATCAACCAAAATGAAGACATTTTGTTCTACAATTTATGCTTATGACATGATTCAATGAAAGACTTTTAAAAATCTTTCCTCCAAAATAAATTCTAACCAAAAGCTTATTCCACCCTGCACTTATTTGCCGGATGACCAGTTTGCTTTACTTCCTTTCCGTAACTAGAAAATACAGCAAGTGTGTGCACATACAGTTCCTGCCTGTAAGCACAGTCTTCAGCAGTTAACCCCAAGTTAAAGCATAAGCTCATCTTTCATTTCCATTCTATGATAATATTTAATCAGTTGAGGCTGAAGGATCCAGAGAAAGTTTGCCAGGAAGCACTGCCTAGATTTTGTGGAAAAATGATTTGGCAGAACAAAATTGAGAAACGTAAGGAAACCACCATGCTGCTACTAAAAGCTGCCCAGAACAGTGAAAAGACTAGCCTTGTTTGAATCAGTGCTTTTCCATCGTGCCCCTGAAACTGAAACAGAAAGGGAGTAAATGAATGAGAGAACAGAGATACTGCTCAGCTCTGAGAATGGAAATCTGATTTCAGCCACCAAAAGGATTTAGTTTTCATTTGTCTTGATTGTTCCTTCTTTTAAAATGTGTTAACATTCTTTTTTAGTCTCTTGCGTTGGGAACAGCTGCGGATTTTAAGATGACTTTCACAAGAGTATTAAAAGAGAGAATTTGCTCACTAAATGATACATGAAGAGAGTAATGATTTCAGAGCTCTGTGTCCTGTTTTATTTATTTCCACTATCAGGAAAAAATGGATTGACCTACTTCTATGTTATAAAAATAGTCAAGGATCTTTAAACAAAATCAATCTCAAATGAGCTGAACAGAAGTGGAGACGTGTCATGTGCCCACAGTGCAGCCCGATTAGGTGCCCACCCTGACAGCGGGAGCTGTAAAACCATGAGAGTTCACCCAGGGGCTATTTCGCCCAACATGACCTGGGGACTCTTGAATATCTCAGAGGTTTGTTTTAAAAAGCACTATTCAAGTTCTACCCCAAAGGATGTCAGCAAGGATTTGGTCAGCATCACTCTGTGACCCTGAGGGTACAGACTTGAGATAGAACATGCTGACCTACAAATGAGACACAGAAAGAGATGATCAGGAATGATCAGAGATGTAATGGAAGGGATGGAGTGAACTGCAGCTGTCCAAGCTACAGAAAACTGAGGGGCTGCACAACAACCCTCTGAAAACTATGCAGAAATGAGGAAGAGACCATTAATTTCTTGATTATGAGCTTGATTTGGGCAGGGCAATGCCCAAATGAGCTCAGTGGTCCCTTTCAGAGTTCAGTGAAGGGATATGCTGTGTAAGAATACACTTTCTGTAAGGTGAAAACATTCAGAAAAAACAGACTAAATTATAACTACAGCTAAAGCTTAATGTCTTTTAGCATGGTTGTCAAAACAGAAAACATCCATTTGCCACATGAGCTACATTTTTATTTTTTAACTTGTATTGGTTTCATCCCTAGGAGACCTGTGTACTTTCTGAACAAAGAGCCTGAATTTAAGCCTTTCCCCCAGCCTGCAGAGATCTGATCCTTGCTTTATTTTCGCAGATATGTTTTGAATCTAGATGTTGCAAATCACTTTTGATCTTCTGATAACACGTGTAAACATTCCTGAGGATCTCTATTGTCAAAGCCATTGTTAGAATTCTGTGATTAAATGTGTTATACTTCAGTTATTTTGTACTATTTGCTATTACCCTAAAAATTAATTACTCTGCATTTGAAGTCTATTTTCTGCACAAAGTCCTGTGTGAGATTAAGATACAGGTAGCTATAATAATGCTCAGCTGAGAGTATCAAAGCCTTTACACAGCGTAATAACTTTACTAGATGGCAATGGAGAGAAATATTACTTTATGTAATCTCCTTTTTTAATAGGACAGAGAAATATCCCAGTAAGTACTGTGATTTATTAGTGTTGTATGGGTTAACTCTAGATCACAAGACAGCAATGTTTTCACCCACACGAAAGTCTGGAGGCTTCTGCACAGTTCAATCTCCATGCATAAGCTTGCTAGAGCATGGATGTGCTCTGCCAGCAGTAATCCAGAGCGGCAGTCCTTTGAAATGTCACAACTGCTCTTCCTCTATCTTCATCTATATGAATAAATATCACATTTCTATTGTCACAGTCACGAGAGTAACCCCAGAGAAAGAATTAATCCCATTGTGCATTAACCATGGCCAGGACCAGAAAGACAGAAGGAGCTGTTCCCTCCCTTGCATTTGCTTGGCAGGGGGTGGAGCAACTGACTGGACATAATCTGGTGCAGATTTTAAGAAAGGGAATGGAGGACTTTGACAAATGACTGCTGGCACTTTTCTAGAAGCTGCATGGTTACACCTTCACATTAAGAGCATGAACAGTTTCCTTGTAAGCTCAACCATCCAAAGGTCTTTCCTGAAAAGTTAAGTCAGAGGCACCATCCCTCAAAGAATTGTAGCACTGATGTGATAAATATGATGAAGAAAAGGAGTGAAGGGTAAGAATGAGCAAGCAAGCAATTTGAAGAGTTTTGTGAAGAACCCTCTGTACTCAATAAAGTATTTCTCATTCTCAAGAACTCTTTACAAATACATGTTTACTGGGAGAACTCAATGTCCATTACAGATAACTCAAGAAACAAAGTGCAATTTTTTAGACTCATGACAAAACTCCAAGAAATACTTTAAGCAGCAGGTTCTGTAGCTTCTAAGCTTCAAAACCTTCAATTCAATCTTTTGAATACAGAGGACTGATGCCTCCCAGTTCTTAGAAATTAATACCCTTGAACCAAAATAAAGCCCTGGAACAGAGTGGGTGATTTCATCTAAGACCATTACTTCAATTAAAAGATTATCAGTAAAATTCTGCAGAAACCATGGAGTTGTCTGGCTTTATAATGTTCAGAAAACAGGAATTATCACTTAGTATGATAAGGAGATGAAAAAAGTTTGGTTTCTCTGAGCATCAGATGTAAAAAGAAAATATTTTCTAAGCTTTATTTCTTGCTTTTAAAGAAATGTCAAATTAAAAGGTCAATTCACTGTGTAAATCATACTTTTATATACTATATCTTGCCTTTACTTCACTGTACGTCCAAGACTTTCTCCTTAGAGAGAGATATTTTGTCCTCTGACATCTCATCTGCTTGCTCACCAAACTGTTTGCAAGAGCTAGCAGAGATTCAGGAGATTATTAGTGAGGATAAAAAAACAAACCCAGTTCTGTTGCAAGTGACTCCTTGACTTATGGCTGCTAAGCACAAACCTCCATTCAAAGGCTTGAACTTTTAAAGACATCATTTCTATATTTATTTTTGTGTAAATATGAGCAGATGAGAAACAATTCCTTATGGCATTCATTCTATGAGATTTCCCTTACTTTTCCTCTTTATGACCATTGAGAAACAGAAACATATGGAAATGTAAAGCCCCAGGGTTTCGTTAGTGACTCAGCAGGTTGGATTCCCTGCTCTGCAACTTGCAGATGGCTCCAGGCAAACAAATATACACAATACACAGGGCTGTCAGATATAGTACAACTTATTGCCCAAACCAACCTGACAAAAAATAAATGACTGCTCCCTAAGCATCAAAACATAGGTAAAAGTAAGAAGTGAATTGTGTAGATTCCTAGGAAAATACACTTCACATGAGCTTGGTGAATTTCCCCAAATGGAGATACTGTAAATAAATAGCTACAATTTTATATGTTTTGGAACGAAATACACACAGCATAAACACAAAAGACAACTTGACAGAAAAAGGATGCAACTTATGCTCACTGCAAACCATTTCAGAGAAGTAATTATCTTTCATCATTAATGTTCTACAGCTTCATGCTGGGCGCTCCAATAAGTAATGAGATAGTTAGGTACCCTGGTAAGAATCCTTTAGTCCCCTCAAAATGCCTAGATAATGACAAACCAGTCCTTTTAGTTTATTTGTTGCACTAATTTAGCTCCCTTTTTTAAACTCAAGTTAACCTTAGGCAAGAAAAATCTCAGCTGCAAAATAAGGATAGCGGCTGCACCTTATCCTTACACCTTTTCCCCAAAAGTGCTCAAAAATCAAGGCACTGTGGCTTTGCCTGGAAGCTGTGCTATCGTATTGCTCTTAATTAAGTAGCCTCAAAGTAAATGACCAATCAATATTGATTCATATGAGTCTCACTGCAATAAATCATCATAAAGTCTTAAGGTGCTGCTGATGTGAACATGTAGACTTGATCTGTGCACCTTCATACCAAATGAAGGTTAAGAGTAAACATAAATACTCACCTAGCTGTTTTCTTCTATCTGATGCACATCTGACAGTGTAGAGAGCAGTTTCCCTTCCTTTCAAAACTATACAAAGATTTACTGATCTACTTAGCTTACATTTAATTTCTCTTCAAAGCACTTGACTTTTGTACAACCACAGAAAATAAAAATGTAGTGACCTGCATTTTCCTGAAGACTTGCGTGACAGACACTGGTTAAATCCAACCATAACCTATGCAATACTCTGTTTGGAATGAGGACTGAAAATTGTTGCATTATAGTTAAGGTAGTGCATCATTACTACAAGATGTTCTCTTCCTTCTCAATTTCAGAATGCAACTGTCTATAATTGATTAAATGCATTATTATGGCACTTGCATATCAGTTTCTAAATTACACTGATCTGAGTAACTTGCTCAGACTTCATGCATGTTCAAGCATGCTTCTCCTTTCTCTAAAGAGAAGCAAGGTTTTTATAGTCTAGGGTTTACCGGTGATTTTTGCCACATAATATTACATTATATTCTCCGTGGCCCCAATCCACTACCAGAAGCATTAAGTTTATGTTAATACTGTTTGCTTTCCTATGGTTCTAATACAACTATAATGAGAGAAAACTGTTTTTTATACACCATCTCTCTATACTTCGTGCTTACAACATACAAGTTTCTAAAATTTAACAATCTTCTTGTGCTACTGCTGTAAGAGTACAAACTTATTAGTATAAATAGTATTTAGGTGGAAACATTAGAAGAGGAAATAAAAACATGAAAACAAATTGTGTATTCAGTCATGTAACATGTTTTTGGCTCAGTTCAGGTTGCACAGTCATGCAAAGCAACTCTTTCTTAACCATCTGTTATCCCACAACTGCAGTTTGTATAAAATCTTCACTGCAAACCTCCTAAAGCCAGGGATCTGCCTTTATGTGCCAACACACTGGTAACTACACAGAAGGAGAGGTTGATGGTTGATGCATGACAATTTTCTTCCCCTACCTTGGCAGTGAAGTGGCTGGAAGAAGGATTAGTGTGGATTCGACCCAGCTGCAGAACCAACACTATCTGCCACAGAGAGCAATTCCCAACAGGCAGCCTTGTAATTTTACAATGGACTGTATTTCCACCTTTGCACTAGTACAAATCAAATACTTGCAAATGAGGAGTCCTTATGTCAGAAATTTCTTGTCTGTCCTGCTAGTACCCAGAGATTCCAGTGATATTTTAAGCCTCTCAGTTACCAGACGATGGGTATATGAGCTATTTTTATCATCTACCAGGCCACCCAAAAAGATTTCTGAAGTTTGAAACTCTAATTTAAAATGACTTCATATTTTTACAGCAGTTGCACTATGTCTTGATCAGGTACTATTAAATATTGAAACCAAGCTCAAGACAGAGTGCCAATTTACAAACTAAACTAAGATTTCATACCTTGGTAAATCCTTGACCAAAGTAGACTATAACACAAACCCTGACAGACGCTTAGCTCCAGCGTAAGCTCTGGAATAATAAGGCAGTATTTTTACTATCAATCCAAAACCGATTCTTAGAAATATATTTCATATCACATTCTCTCATCCCTGCTCAGATTTGTATTATCTTTTCTAGCAAGTGTTTAAAGAGAAATATTTGCATTAGAAATATACCCAGATGTCATGGTTTAAACCCAGTCAGTAAATCTGCCACATAGCTGCTAGCTCACTCCCTCCCATTCCTTCCCCCCTCCCCGCCCCACACTCCCACCGGGATGGGGAGGAGAATCAAAAGAATGTAACTCCCTTGGGTTGAGATAAGAGCACTCCAGTAACTGAGGTATAACACAAACCACTGCTGCTGCCACCAGTAATAATTATAAGGGAAGTAACAAGGGAAGAGAATACAACCACTCACCACCAGCCAACTGATACCCAGCCTGACCAACCCTTCTGGATAACTGCCCCCAGTTTATATCGTTGGCTGTGGTATGGAATACCTCTTTGGCTTGTTTGGGTCTGGTGTCCTGTCTCGGCTTCCTCCTGGCTTCCCCTCCTCCCTGGCAGAGCATGAGATTCAGAAAGTCCTTGGTCAGAGTAAACATTACTGAGCAGCAACTAAAAACATTGGTATTATCTGCTGTTCTGGGTTCAGCAGTAGCAGTCATTTTTTCTCCTTCTTAGTAGCTGGTGCAGTGCTGTCTTCGACTTTTGGCCTGGGAACAGCACTGATAACACAGATGTTTATAGTTACAGCTTAGAATGTTTGGTTTGATCAAGGCTTTTCTGAGCCTCATGCTCTGCCAGGGAGGAGCGGAAGCCGTGAGGAAGCAGAAACAGGACACCTGACCCAAACTGACCAAAGAAGTATTCCATTCCACAGCATGTCATGCCCAGGATGAAAAAAACTGGGGGCAGGAACCAGGAAGAGTTCTGTTCACGGCTCCATCGTCAGGTATCCTCTTCCCTTGTATTTCCCTAGTCATTATTATTATTGGTGGTAGCAGCAGTGATTTGTGTTATACCTTAGTTACTGGACTGTTCTTATCTTAACCCATGGGAGTTACATTCTTTCGATTCTTTTCCTCATTCCCCCCCCCCCCAGGGGTGGGGGGGAAGAAAGAGTGGGGAGTGAGTGAGCAAACTGCGTGTTTTATGGCTTAAACCACGAGAGCTCTTTTTGATGCCCATGTGGGGCATGAAAGGTTGAGATAACGATAGGATTAATAGTCTCTGGTCACAATGCTGATTTATTGGCTCTCAAAGTTGTTGCTCTGGATCTCACAGGTTCAGCATGTGCTACTTTACTTACAGACGGTTTTTGTTACCTTAGCATTTTTCAGACATGGGTTTTGGGTTAAGGCTCTTGTTACATTGTACTTTATTGCAATAACTTTTAATAGAACAGACTCAGTGATCATGAAACTGATCCCTCTTTTGTTCGCAGTGTGGTCACCAACTCTATACTTTGGGACATATATAATAAAAGTGTTTAGCAATTACACATCTCTTTTCACCTCCTCAGGGGGTCAATCTGTGAAGGAGACATTCTTTTATGCTCCCCGCCCCCC
>JANRGW010012773.1:0-39163 GCA_024733675.1 Psilopsiagon aymara | reverse complement strand
TGAGGCAAAGAAGTCATTAAGAATCTCAGCCTTCTCCAAATCCAGGGTAGCCAGTTCTCCTGATAGCTTCTGGAGAGAGCCCACGTTGTTCGTAGCCTGTCTTTTATTTGCAATATGATTGGAACAATATTGTGTAAGATGCAGAGGTTAGTCCAGTGAAGCCAAACCAAAGCATTTGCATTTGGTTCAGCAGAGACTGGCATTTTGATTAATGAATATTGAAATTTGTCTTTAAGTCAAAAATATTCTCTCTAGTTTTTTTCTGTTCCATGAATAATTCCAGTGTTTACTGAAGCTTTCACTTCAGGATATAATTAGAAGAAAATAATAATTCCTTTTTTTATATGATGGGGAAACATTAATACAAGTTAAAAGGCAGAACAGCGAATGTGGACTAAATGGTGAGGTTGATTAATGGAAGGATAAGTGTCTCTGTGCGAAGCCCTGTGCAGTTTAACTCATCCAGAAGAGAACTAGGAGTGCAGGACAATGGGACCACAAAGCTTACAGACTTCCTCCAAGAAGTCCGAACTGTGTACAGATGCTTCCCATGTCTATAGCAGATGGGAGATGGCATGCAGTTGTGACCATGCCCCCCTAACTGGGGTCTGATAACTGTGGTAGTTGTTGTGGTTCAGAATGATTCAGAGCTGTTAGCACCTTCTTAAATTTGTGACTAAATTTTAGCAGTTCAGAAGAATCTCGTTGTGCCAGTAATGCAGTAATCTCATCTAAGTTTAGTCTTATAAAAATTACGCCAAGTCTAAGTCCTCTATGCTCTCTCTGTGTTCAGTGAAAGGAGAGAAGCTTCTCTAAGAGAGTCATTCCACATGAAAAAATGCCAAGAGAGGTGAGGAGAATTGGTATGGACAGTACCTTTTTTTTTTTTTTTCCTTTTAATTATTTTTTTGCAAGGAGAACTACTAGCGAAGACTTCTTAAATGTTTGCTGTTTTCAGGGTAAGGATCTATTTTATTTTTATTTACTTTCTGTGGAAATATTTGCATCTAGGCTTCCTTTATACTCAAAAAAGAGAAAAAGATTATGATTTAATTTGACTTATTTTGAATGTTTAACTTAGAATGAGATAAATTATCTCCTTAAATGCTTACTTATCTCCCCTATATAAAACTGAAATTTGAATAACTTTTATGGAGGCTTTGCACTCCGTAAACATCAAGTGGTGAAATTAATTCTGCTTAGAGTGACTGGCTGATAGAATGGTAGGTGAAATTCATTGTTAAGAATGAAGATTATTATGCATGATGAAAAAACATTCTCAACTATACTTTCCTACTGATGAGCTTGTAATAGACTATTACAAAAAAGGAGAGAAATTCTGGCACTATTACTGTTGCTTAAATTATCTGAAGATATCAGTTCAGTTTTCTATGATAGACAAAAAAGAAAAAAATGTGTTGGGAGTCATGGTGATAAGAAATGAGTACAGAATAAAAACATGGTAATGTGTTTGTATTAACATATGATCTTCTCATGCCTTTGTCTAGCATCTAGCCTTATTTCCCCAGGTCAGTAAGAACACATTAGAACTAGAAGACACTGAAAACAAAGTTTCTCTTTAATGTGGACTATTTGCTGTGTGAGGACAGTTGGAATCTTTTCTCTTTGGCATTAAAGAGGGCTAGCTTGGATGTGATAAAAATTTAGACATCCATGAAAATGTTGATTAAGGAGTGATTATACATTATTTCTCAGGGTCCAAACCCTTGAGTATTGTCATGGAAATGCTCAGGCTTTGATTTTAAAAAAAATCACATTATTCTTTTTTTAATCACAGCATAAGTAACTTTCACTACTGGGAGATGAGGGAGCGAAAAGTGTGAAGAGGTTCAAATGAAGTTAGGCAAATTATTGGGCTGTACATGCTAAGTACTTTTAAATGCTGCTGTCTAGATGACATCTCCATGTGCCCTGTTTTTGTGTTCTGCCTTGATGTTTGCTACTGCTGCTGCTGACTGGATGCTGGGATAGGGTGACTTCTGGTCTGGCTCCATAATTTTTACATTGTTACTGATTATTCTTGTAAATGGAAATTCCACATTTCATCCAGGTCTATCAGGCAGTGGTTCTAAATCACTGACAACTTACGTACTTCTACTTAATGAGAATGCATGCCAGGAAATGCAGGGTTTTGCACTGCTTTGTAGATTTTGGTAATGAGTTTATCATGCTCCATGCACTAATGATCATTACTGGTAGAACTGATAACAAATGGCCAAAGAGGAGTGAGAATTCCTGAGGAAGTTGCTGAGAACGTGTTGTTGTTTCTGGTACAGGAAGGAGTGGTAGTCACTAACAATTGTAACCTCTTTTTTTTTTTTCCTTACAACCAGTGAAAAATTAAAAAAGAGTGGGCATATTGTACTAGCTCAGGGGACTAACCTTCCTGAATGTGCAAAATGTGTGCCAAAATCTTCATGTTAAGAGCTATAGGATATTTTTTGTGTACCTGGGAGAGATTGAGCTTAAAGCTGGACTTCAAGCCCCCATGGGGGCCTCACTGAGATTGGTACAATGTATGTAGGAAAATTATGAATACTCAGGAGTGGTTTACACTGACCTGCTAACAGCAGCATCAATAAACCCCACAGTCTTACTGAAGTTGCAGTATGGTCACTTCTAACACTTTGCAACCCTCCTTACTATGCTTACTTATGCAAAACCTTAGCTGTACTGGGTTGTGGCTGATTCTGATCCATTCATTGAAAAGCCTTTAAATTTTCAGCTTCTTGCCAACCAGTCACAATGTCTGTTTTCATTGCCATATTTTGCTTAGTGGACTAACATTATTGCATAAAACCATTATTACTAGAATTTATTATAACAAAGAACATACTGGGTGAGAAAATGATTTAGGTCAAATTCTTTTGGGGAGAAGCAGTGTTCTGCAGTTTTCTTGCTACCTGGAGACAATAGAGGCACATTTGAAACACAGACTTACTGTGTTTCTCACAAGTTTGCTGATGAATAGAATCAAAACCACAGTGTTTGCAATCTCTTTTGTTGACTCAGGAACTCTTTATCACTTACTGATAGCAGATTACAAATGTAATTCTGCAGTCAGCATTGGTCATTTGGGTATCCTTTCAAGTTTTTCTCTGAATAGTTTGTATGAGAATAAAGCAAACAATGGCTTTGTCTGTATGAAAAAAAGAGGAAAGTGATTTTGCAAGTCAAGAGGAGGCTGTGCACTTCAGTAAGGTTGGCCAAATAAACCTAGAAAATACATGTGAGCACCTTTTTCTTTATTGTGATGCCACAACTTTAATAACTATCCTTCTGTAGTCTTTACTGCTCCAGAAATGTGTACATCCTTGTTTCATAATTATTTCTGCTGGTTCAATTTCTGAGTTCTGAAACAGTTTGTTCTTTGTTTTGTCTGGTTTTGTTCTGGTTTCAAAAGCCAATGCCCTCTTATTAAACAGAATAAATGATATTTTGATTCATTATCGGTATGGGACTTCTCTCAGCAAATAGATCTGTCCTTAATTATAAGCAGTTTATCTAGTTCTCTGAAATCTTCTATCAGTTACTAATTTTTACTAAGGAAAATAATATAATTAAAACTATGTTGTCCTGTTCCCTTGAGCGCTTACTTTTCTTTCCTGGGTACCATTGTACTGAACTAGGAAAGTCAGATTTCCTTCATCTGTCATTCTGATCCATCCTTGAAATAAGCACACACAAACATCAAATTGCGTTAATAGCTGTCCAGTGTACCCATTCCATCTCAAAAAATATCTTTCCCTTTATAAGTGAAGCTGAGCTGCCCTTGGCATGTTATAGGGGAGAGAATTTTTGACTTGTTTGAACTTCATGTGACAGGAAAGCCTGATCAGACAGGCAAAAAGACCAGTGACTACAATTGCTCTCTGGCTATGCAGAGTATCTAGCTTCAGCATTTACATAACTAACATACCATCTTTAATTAATAACTTGCTCATCTGAAGAATTTTTTAAGTGCTTTGAAGATGTTGAATGCGCTATGCATTGTTATCACTATTGTGCCCCGTACTATGCTCAGATATATCCTTTTGTCAGCTTGGATTTGATTCTGTAATTATTTCTCTGGTTGCAAGCCATATTCCAATAATCTTCCTGCTTTGGTCAATAGGCAAACTATTTTTATATTTTTTAAATATGATAGTTCTGTCTGTATTCATTTCCACAGGACAGCATTTCACTGCGAGACATAGTGTTATGTATGCACATTTTGTATTTATAGTACTGTAATACCTACAGGCTGTGATAAAGATTAGAAGCTATTCCTGGCAAAGAGTCAGAAGGAGTAAAGCTCCATCCAGAGTCACCTTGGCATTCCACCTAGTACAGCCCAATGGCTCTGACCATGTGTGCACTAACTTATAGGGTAGGCAGGTGTGTTCATCTTTGTTTCACACAGGAGAATGTTTCCTCAGATTTTCTGAATGGTAAGAGTATATATACATGCAGTTACTATGGGTCACACTGCACTTGTCCTCAAGATCAGTTTTTTAATGTACTTCCTAATACCTAATCTAAATACCCCCTCTGTCAGTTTGAAGCCATTCCTCCATATGCTAGCATACCTGCCCTTGTAGAAAATTCCTCTCCAGATTTCTTGTCAGACCCATTTAGTACTGGAGGCTGCTCTAAGTTCTCCCCTCAGCCTTCGCTTCTGCAGGCTGAGCAGCCCCAGCACTCTCAGCCTGCTTTTATAGGAGAGGTGCTTCAGCCGTCTGTTCATCATTATTATTATATTTTATTATTATGCATTTATATTATTATTGTGCTCCAATTATTATTGTAGTATCCTATATCAAGCCTTTTTTGTTCTGCATCCTTTACTATACCCTTTCTGTACCCTTTTCTGTATCATTTACTGTGACATAAGCCTGATTCTGACATGTTACTTGACTTTTAATCTCTTTTAGTCACGTAGGACATTGAAAAAGCAAGCAATGCTCTGTTGGTACATGAATTGCAGGTGGAAAAATGGGTTCTCCACCCTCAATCCATTTTCCTTAAGTGACAGCTTTTCCTGTCTCAGAGACAATCTCTAATTTAGAGTTCCCCTAAAATGCACCTACTCTCCTCATGCTCTTTGGCTGATGAAGAAAGGCTTTCTGTGAAATGATCATTCGGCTTTTCCAAGGGTAAAAGCAATTGCAACTTCAGAAAAAAGATCCAGTCACGTGAGGCATACTCTGTTGTTGATAGAAAAATGTTTTTCTATGAGCCCATTTTCAGGAAAACCTTTTCAGAGGTAGTGCCCCCGCCCCCAGCTGAGAATGCCTGGGACACTAACAGCCAGGGGAAATTACGTGTGTGAGCAGTTTTCACTCAGTGTTTACAGTTATGTAATATAAATAGATGTCATCATGTATTTTACAGCTTAGTGTTTTGGTGTTTGAAAAAGATAGGGAAGCAGCTATTTTTAAGGGGAAACAGCTGTCAATTACGTTACTATGCTGAAAACCAAGCAGCTTGACCTAACTGAAAAATCCGTATATGAGAGTCTCAGATCTGTCCAAGAAACATTTGTGATTTTGCAACATGGAGGAAACATGAGATTAGATGTACCAAGAGCAGTGGGAGGAGAGCAAATAGGAGAGTTTGTGTGGGATCCAGTCCTTGGTAGGGAAGAATTGAGTCCTTTTTTGTTTGGGTAAGTGATCTTCTCTACCTCCTGCTTGATAGGTTGAATGCAAGTCATAATCTTCAGCATCTTCCTTATCTTTGAGGCTCTGTTGTGGGAATTAGGCAGAGGCCCTTCTGTTTGGACTGTTCACTGGGCAAGAATGGCTTGCTGCATTAATTAATATATTGATAGATGTAGAATTGTAATGAACCTCAGACTGCAGCTTCAGCTGCTAAGAGGCAATAAAGAAGGGAGTTTACTTGATAGAAATTAACGTTTTTCCTTCAAAGAAAGACAGTAAGACAGGGATAATAAGTGAGACAGCCTTAGCATTATTTGAAGGAGGATGTGAGATCAAGGTTTAAAGCTATGAGGTTTATATTCTTTCAATAGTAGATATGCTGTGGAATATGTTGGTGTATAAAATGCTACCTTATAACACTGAGAAACAGGGGACCCAGGAAAAAAAAAGAATAAAGATAGAGACAATGGTAGAATGGGATTTTGAAGACAAGATACAGGAAAGGAGATTAGGGTCTGACACAATATAATCATGTAAGCATCTGTCAAATAAGATTGGAAGATAAGGAAGCTATGTAGCCTGCTAGATAAGGAATGTGACCCAGGTGGTAACATGAACACAAAGAAAAGGAACGGTTGAATTAAGTGTGAAGAAGTTTGTTGTACTGAACTAAAAAGGGTAGTGGTAAAGGAAACCAAAAAAATGAAACCGAATAAAGCAAAAAGAAGAAGAATTAAGGAGACAAAGAGGTTGTGATTCTGTTTGACATCTTGCTGGGTAAGAGACTGGTATATCTGTAAATAATGAAAAAAAAACCACCCCACCTCCCCCCCCCCCAAAAAAAAAGTGGTGTGTGCTTGGAAGCCGGGATTTGCACAGAGAATGGAGAGACACGTGACTCCTTTCCTTGTTAAGAAAGCCTGTCACGAAGTGTGGGTGCACAGAACAGAAAGTGGACTGTATACTGAGTGATAGCAAATTTGGTGTGGATATGCAACAGAAAGATTTCTTATGGCAACGGGGGAAAAAAATCCATGTTGTTCCCCCAACACATCCGGTTCTTTCTAGAACAGATCAGGATAAATCATAAAGCTGAGGAACATGCCTGAAGAGAAGGGAGCTTATTAGTTAATTCTCTGGAAAATTTTCTGATGTCTAAAGAAAGAGTGCAAAGGAATGAAAGAAGTCTAGTGAGCAGCAGATTGGTCTAGCACTAGTGGTCTGAGTCTTGGTGTTGGAAAATATAGAAATAATGTGGTTCAAATGAGGTCAGACCCAGACTTTGAGTCATGGAAAATAAACAAGTAATTTCCTTATCATATCAATAAAAGGATAGCAGGAAAAGATGTGAAGTTTCTGTGTAGAGTGGATGTGGCTGATATTAAGAATAATTTAAGGAATGCTCCAAGTCTAAATTAATATTCTACTTTACCTTTCAGTGAGAAAGCATGGTGTAAAATCGGGATAAATAATTGGAATCCATACGTAGAAATTGAGTAAATTTTGTGCAAGGTAGAAATGAACCTTGAAAAGTGATGGCTACACAACCTGAAGGAAAAAATTAACTATGCATCTTTTTGCCTGTATCTCATTCATAGATTTTGTGAGACTTTCTGAGCTCTCTCTCTCTTTGTAAGACTTTAGGATTGGACTTGATCCTAAAAGCTTACATTCTTGGTCATACCATACTACTTGTCCCATTAAAACATACTGTAACCTTGCATCTCTGGTGCAGTTAAGTCTGGAGGAGTGGGTGCTCTTCATCTTCAAATACTGAAATAACTGGCATCTCAGGTCATACATAAAATGGTAATGATGCTTAATACCTTTTTACAATAGAGGTCACCATATACCTGTGTAATATGAAAAAATGCTTACATTTAAGAAAGGTGGAAAAGCAGACCAAGCAACTTAGCTTTTATCTCATCATGTTGGAAAGCTTTAGGCAAAATTCTGAAAAAAGAGTTAAATAACTACAGAAATAGAAAATGGCAGGGTATGCAGTCTGATTTTACAGAAGTTACAGAAGGCTGAGCTAATATTCTTCTTTGATGAAAGAGCTGCTTTTTTAAAATGTGAAATGAAATAGATGTATTCTCTCTGAACTTCAGTAAAGCATGCAATTGTAGTACCAATATGTATTTGAATCAATACCAAATGAGAATTTGCTAAGGTGACAATAAGAGGTCTTCTAAAAATTGTGAAAGTGAGTGACTCAGAAAAGACTTATCAGCATGGGGAGGGTTACCAAAGGAATTCCTCAGTGGGCAGTCTGAGCTTAAACTCAGTTTTTGTTCCCTACAGTAAAGTTGGAAAAAGGGAGTGGTGTGCTAATGAAATGTAATGGTGACTCAAAATTTGAAAGGCACTGTCAATAGTGAGAACAAACCGTGTTGTACAAAAAGTGTTGGCTCAGCCTCATGATGAGGGCAATAAAAAAAGAATTTATTCTAGCTACAGAAACCAATAGGTCATGCAAACAGAGAATACTCACTACTGTACTGTGAGGGTTCATAGGTAGTAAATGGCAGGATGAGGAGTTGAGAACAGTACTGGAGCACATTGTGACTTTAAGCCCTCATTATAAAGTAGAATGGGATCTACTCTTAGGGTGTGTCAGCATAAACAGTTTTAAGTGGTGAGGAAATATTAATAAATTGTGCAAAGCACTGATGTGTCATTGAAATACCATGTCAAACTGGGTTCAGCCATTAAAACTGGAGAAGTGCAGGGAAGGGGAAGACAAGGAGAATGAGAAATCTGTCTTATAAAAAAAACAAAATTTTTGATCTTTTCTAGTATAAAAACCTAATTTTAAAAGGAGACATAGCTATTTTGTAAAAAGTGGGAAGGTCGCAGTTCTAAGTAAACAAGAAGGACTGGGAAGAGTTGTTTCATTTAAAGAACAATATTAGCAGCAAATTAAAGTGTATCGGTAAACTTAGCCCCTGAATCAATAGATTACACAAAGTGTGACTAGATTTCAGGTTCCTACACTACTACTGAGAAAAATGTGGAAAGCCAAGAAAGCAGCCAAGAAATGTGGAAGAGAGTAACCATGATGGCTGGATTTTACCTGCCAGATGCAGAGAACATCTTCTAAGTCCTTTCTTCCTCCTCTCTGCAATGCTGCTTTGTCCCAGTGTGAGATAGTCTACATCATGGCTAACATAAACACAGAATATTGTTCTCAGAAGCATCTGAGATTACTGGATTTATTAACCCCTTAGGTCCATAAGACTGTCCATATAGGATCAAAGGAAAGGTCCATCTAGCCTACTGACCTGTCTTTGATAGTAGAAAGCTGTGGTTGCTATAGGAAACGGCGTAAGAAATGGGGTGAATATGGAGCTATTATTCTGCTGGTATGTTCTCCATGTTTCTGATAGTCTGTAATTCAGAGACTTCCTAAACTGGTAGTTGTATCTGGACCATTGAGTTTATCAGACCTTTATGAGCCTATCCTCCATGAATTTTTCTAAAAGCTTTTTGAACCCTTTAATTCTTTTGGCCTTCACAACGTCCTGTGGCAGAGAGTTCCCCAAATGTGTTTTGTGAAAGGATTTTTCCTTTTGTTTGCTTGAATTGCTTGCCCAATATGTCTACACAGTGTTGCCTAATTAATGTTATGAAAAGTAGTGAATAAATCATAGAATCATAGAATCATAGAATAAATGTTCCTTAATCATCTCCTTATCATTGAGGAGTTTTTGAACTTCTGTTGCAGCCCATCAATTGCTTCTTTTGTAGGTAAATGGTCCTTGTCTGTGTAGTCTCTTCTCAGAGGAAAGCTGCTCCATAAATTGACAGTGGTTTCTTCTGACCACCTGAACTTCTTCTGATTCTACTACATTTAAATACTCAAATTCTCTTACCTTTAAGCTAAAAATTATAGCAGACTGACTATTTGAAACCAAATGCTCATGCATTGCTTTTAATTGGCTTGTCCAACTGAGGAGTCTTTTTTTCAAAACTGGCTACAGAGTGTTGTCATTTCTATAGCAACCTTATTTCTTGGCTAGCAATCTAAAAAAAAAATAAACTCAGCCTGTCTACAGTGCCAGCATATTTGTGCATATAATTTATGTGTCCAGTCGTCCCTGGTAAAGTGTAATAAGACGGTCATGCCCAAGCCCTGGCAGGCTCCCTTTATGTTCATCAGATAGAAAAAAGGCATTTTACAGGACAGTTTCTTCCTCTACTCTGAAATTATTTAAGCAAAGTCACATAAATTACCTTCAGGATTCAGTTTCTCACCATGTACAAAAATCACAGAGTGATTAGCTGATGTTTATTTGCTTATCTTTAGACATAAAAAAATCAGTGATAAGAAGCAAATCCCTAAGTGATTGATTAGCTTTGTCATCTTCCCAATCTTGTTTTTTCCACTTTCTTCAGGAGATCAGCGCATTTCAGAAATGAACTCTTTTGATTTTAGGGACATGAAGTTTGTTTATTAAAAAGACTCAAAAAAATGTGAAAGAGTAAGTATGATTCTACTACAAAAGAGCAGTAACAAAAAGCCTGTCAAGTTTCAGCCAGTGTACTGTCATACTGTATACTATTCAGCTATTTGCTAAACACAATGTCATACACTTCAGCAGATCCTGGCTTAGTATCTTGAAGTGATGTGCTCAGGAAGACATGCTGCATTCAGTGAGAAAGACAATCTATTTTTAAAAATGAAATAGTGGGTTGGATATGCCAATAGATTAATCACTTTTCACATCAAATCTATTTCTCTGAAATATAAATACTTCCCATAGTATGCTAGCACCCCATAGCAGCAGAGCTGATTAATTAAATGTGAATTAAATGTGCATGATTACCTCAGGATCTGTACATTCTAAGAACCTTGTGAAATTAGCAGATATGTGAAAAAGTGGTAAATAGAGAATGAAGCCACTTCCTTTCTTTTCCTGGTTTGAATCCCTTTTTTTTCAGAGGGGCTCTTCCCTTCTTTTTGAACATTCATTTGAAACTGTTGCAGTGTGCCAGTATAAAAAAAAAAAAAAATTATGGAACATTTACACAATAAGCCAGTCACCATCCTGTCATTTTCCACATCCCCATTGTAATTATTTAAAATCCTTATGCTTGAAGACGAGTTTTTCTCCCTCCCAACCCAAATTCTATTTTCGGAGTAGACTTGTAATTGTGTGTTTGTTAATATAGCTGTCTGTTGCCATGAACAAAGTGAGGTAACCAATTTTCTATTACAACTTAGCCACAGAGTTAAGGACTGTAAAACAGCCAGCACTTACTTAAATGCACCATTTTTTGTCGTTAGTTTTATATTGTTTTATTTGTTCTCCTATCAGTCCAATCAATATTTTGGGTAAATAACTGATACAAACTAACTTGTATTTTGTTAATCTGGAGTTATTCCTACTGTTACAGTTTGTATGTGACTTTTTTATTTAATGTTCAATGCTCAGAAGTTCTCCATTTAAAACTTGGCAAGAATTTTCTTGGAAGCAAATTGAGAATTAATGTGTATAAAACATTTTTTAAATGTCTTATTTTCTATCGCAGTATTATTTGCCAAGAAAACATTCATATGATTACAGATTGTGTTGCATTGTATGATCCAGTGTCAAAATGTTTATATTATTGATTTATATTTATGCACTTTCAAAACCTTAGTGCAGTCTATACAGGTCATTGTAATTAATTACTTTAATTTACCATCATTGCTAAGGTTTATACTGCTATTACAGTTTCTTCTAATTCTGGTATTTTTGACCATCTGTCTTAAACTTTTGGAATGTTTTTTAATAATTTGTGTGTCCCAGAATGGGTGAATGATTTTAAAATACGAGACAGTTTCATAGTAAGAACCATAATGGCTATCTTGAAGTTAGCAAGTTATGGCAGTGTGTCTGTGACAATTCAGAGCAGTCAAAGGTTGGGCTCAGAATGTTATAATCTACCTTACATCCTTAACAAACGCATTATTTATAACTTGAAACTAACAGTTTCAACAGAGCTGAAGATTAACACAATCGCCAACAGGAGCATGGAGAGGAGCATGAGATTTATAATATGTAATGATATTTTTTTGGAAAGGCTATTTCAGGCATTTCTGCCCTAAACCCAGCAACATTTAAAGCCATGAAAAAATATGTATAATTCATACCAGATGTATTTTGTTGATTTCTGTCATGGTGAGATTTCTCCATTGCTTTATAGTAGATATTTGTTCAGAAGCCACATTACGCATCATTTTTTTTTGCCCCATAGTGATGCTGATTTTATGTGGTAATGTAAAAAAAAATGTTTGTTGCATGCTGAACAAAAGACAGTTAAGCCTTAGGACAGAGGTACCTCACCCTGATCACTCTCTAAGGAGGAATAAAAGAAGATTTAAATATAAATATTTTTAAAAAGAACAGTACAAAATTAATGAGCTATGTGGAGACAAGTTTTGCCATGTTATTTAGTTTCTGTGAGTGTATAAAAGTGTATCTGCATTTTGTCAAGAAATCAGAAAAGCTGGACTAAGCAATCCCAGCACTGCTGAATGGAGAATTTAGCAATTCAAGGGTCCCAGGGCAAAAACTGAAACAGCCAAAGTTGAAACTATGACTTTACGCACATTAGCAAGTGTGTTAATCTGAGTGTATTTGTTACTGTCTTTCTCTCATTTGAACAGGCTACTTCAGCCATAGCAGAAGCCAGTTTCACTCATTGCATAGAGAATTCGGACTCTTTCCTCCCTAGTTTCAATACAGACAGAAGCCACATTACCCACATTACAACTGAAAATAAAAATCAAGCTGGGTTATCTTACAGAGTGATTTGGAATTTAGCAGATCACAGTGACAGTTTTTTGATTATGCATCAACTCAGGAAATTATTCCTGCTGAAGATATTGCATAAGCAAATTTGAACATATGCTTAATTTTAAGCATTTGTCCAGGAAATTTTAAAAATCAGTATCTTGCTCTCTGACTGAAACGGTTGGTTTTTGTTGTTTTTTTTTTTTTTTTTTTTTCCACCATAAACTTTATAGTATTACCAGATGAGGCAAACTCCACCATTCTGTGCCAGCGCTCACCATACTTTTAGCTCACTCCAGCTACAACTGTGTACTACCATGACACTGGAAAATATTGATTATGTAGCACTAGGAAGAAATATTTCCCATTAACACTGTTTTCTTTGGTTGTATCTTTTTACTGACCTATGATTCTGTCAAAGGAGCATGCAGAGCATTTGACTGTAAATTGAGAAGGAGGGATTCAATGGAGCCAAGCCTTTAACTCATTGTATGATGATGACCAGGACACTGACAAGTCTCCTGGGTTGAAATTAATGGGGTTGTCTGCTTTGAAGTGATTTAAAAATTGTAAGTGGAAAATTCCATGCAGGGACATAGTAGTCATGAATTAGTGGTGGTGTCCTGTTTGATAGCCAGAACACCAAAATGAGCAAATGCTTCATATTTGCTTGTCATTAATGAACTTCTTCACAGTGTGGCAGAAAGCAAAACACCTTATTATCATTATCTGATACTTTTACAATGCATAAAGTGTACTTGCCTTTTATTAATACATAATAAATACACCTGCACAGAAGCTAGTAAGTCTTTGGCAAGTATGAATAATAAAGCCATTTAGAATAGGTGTAAAGCTTATAGCTATATGCCTGATGTTTGTTTCCTCATTAGCAGAGATGATTTGAAAGGCAGATGTTCTTCTTGAAAATCTGTGATACACCTCTAAACTCCCATATTGTTTGTACCTACAGAAGAAATTAGAACTTCCTCCTATTGTCTTTGTCGTATGTCCCATCGTCCCTAACTGACGCATATTGTATAGTCTACTCATTTCAAACAAGGTTACGGCATTTTCAAGATGAAACTGTTTCTAAAACTAAAAAATGGCCAAAATCCAAAGATTATTATCACCTCATCCATTCCTTGCACTGTTGCATGAGAGAATTTTCCATATCACAGGCACACTTTCCGTGGTCTTTTCTTTGATATCACACTAGAAAAAGATGTTATTGTGGCATTTTGTTGCGATTACCTTTAAAACAATTATTTTTTAAAAGGGTGTTGTTCAATGGCCGTGATGTTTTGAATGTTTTAAGTATCATTAGAGCTGAAAATCTTATAAATTATGTTCTGATCTTGGTGTTCAAAGAAATCATATGTGAAAATAATTATGTAAAGTTTGGGATGAAGACAGGGAATGTCCCTGCTTTTTACTTAAGAAATCAATTTTTAACAGACCATGTATAGCAATATTGAAGGGAAATTCCTAGCTAGCTTTACTCTAACCACATCAATTTAACTCTTAGTTTATCACAAAGAAAATATTTCCTTTAAAAAAATAATTGTGCTAATTGCCAGGAAACATAAATATTTGGGTGCATAGAAAATTTTACAAGTAAGTCAAATGAGAATGAGAAGGCCAGGTGTATAGAATTGCTAAGTTTTTGATTGATGATCATTCAGGCATTCTCTACCTTTGTAACAATACCAAAATAAGAATGTGGTCAAAACAGTTGTGATTAATGTATTTTTATTCTGAAGGGAAATAGCTTTTTTATGAAGCATAGAATTAACTGATGGAATCGATTGGCATAACTGTCCCAGAATACAGTACACTGGTTTTTCTCAAAGCTGGATTAGACATTTATTGATGTGTAAAATAATGTTTGCAATTGCATTATATCTGCAGGATAAAAATTATCACAGTTGCAACCTTTATTTTTTAGTTCATCAGCCAATCACTAATTCAATAATTCCAGTAGTTGTGCAAGAGGAAGCTTAGTTTGGGGACATGCTACTCTGTGTTTATCAATAATGCAGTTTCATGGACTTCTTGATATCATAAGATAGAAAAAGTGACCACACAGCAGTATTATGAATGTGTAGACCTCGAGTTGTGTTGATTTTTAATTCTCTTCTTCTTTTCATGGACCATCTAATATATATGTATTACATCATCTTCATTTTGTGGTGGGCATAATCCAAGTACTAATGATCGAATAGCACATACACGTATTTGTGAGAACATCTTATCTGAGCACTGGAGTACGTTGCCCAGTTAGGTTGCAGAGTCTACCTCTTTAGAGATACTCAGAATGCATCAAGACATGATCCTAGGCAGCCAGCTGTAGGTAGCTGAGCAGGAGGGTTGGATGTGGTGACCTCCAGATGTTCTCTTCCAACCTCAACCATTCTGTGACTCTGTAACTCTGTAAGACAAGTAGTCCAGTAGTTCTAATGTCTAAAATTCTAACTAGAAGTGACAGTGGCTTTGCAGCTGTTTTCTTCCGTCTAGCTCTAAACAACTTTCGCTTGCCACAGGTTTAGCTGATACACACTGTCCGTGCGAAAATCACCTTGAAAGGATTAAAAAATCAAGAACCATATTTGTGGTTAGGAAACCGTTTTGGGATTTTTCCCCAAGACTTAGAAATGTTAAGTGTAACGAAAAAAAAGGAATCATATCTAACTTTATGCTCTCCACTCTTAATTTAATTATATTCTCCACTCCTTTTCAGGGTGCGCAATGATTTTGATGTGCTTACAAACCGTTTGATTGGCAGCCATGGCTATTGTACTCAGGTACGTTAAGCATGTGGTCTTTGGGGATGTCATATGCCTCTGCTTGCACAACTGTGAACTGGCCTCTGGAAAGAGATGGTATTTCTTATTTGAATTTTCTAACGTTTTTCATTTTTCCCCAGAATGTCAAGCGCCTTCATCTTTTATTCTTTTCTCTTTTTTGTGTTTTGGCATATCGTTGGCTTTGCTTTCAGAGCCTCTGCTTTTTGGCATGGTTTTCTGGTCCATGCGTGTCTGTACCTATATATGCATGTGCTCATACTTCCCTCATCCACCTTTTTTGTAGTCCTTAGTTGATTTCTGTGCTGAGATACCACTGAGACTGCAAACTGTGTTTCCTACCCTGCCATTTCAGAAGAGTGTCTGCGATTGCTTGCCTGATAGTACAGCTCCTCTGTAAATGGTCATTTCCCAGCTAACTGGTACTTCAAACTGGAGACACTTATTGTAGATGTGTCTAAAAGACATGTGGTGCATGTTCTTCTCTTCTACTGTTGCTAAAGACTTTTAGACTGTGGTTCCACAGTCATTTGTCAAGAAGGTGGTAGAACATCACTGGCAGATTAGGTGTCCTAAAAACACCAGTAGGAACCTATAAACTTTGGGGTGTCCTTCAGGAGAAACATGGGGCTATAAATGGGTGCAGTATTTTTAAAATCATGCATCAAGTCCAAACTGGCAATAGCAGTGTTATTCATGTCTTTGGGCATGGTAATTTGGACCATTTTTTCTGGAAACATTCTTGTTATTTTCCATCATGTTTCTTGACATATGTTATTTATTAATAGTTAGCTTGTTCGTTGCTGTAGCACATTCTGCTGCTAGATGTTGTTACATGCTGTTACATCCTAGGTGGCCCCTGTGGAATCACGAAGGAACTTTTCTAGTATCCCTGTTCCTTAAACTTTACACACACTCACAAGGGCGCATGCACACCTCCCCCACCTTCTCATACATATTTAGACACTGACACAACTGTACTTCTAGTTCAATTGGAGAAGTAATGAACAATCTACTATAGTAAATACAAGTATGGTAGAGGTGTGGAGCAGATGTGAAGCCATATGGGTGAATGTCTTACTGAATGAGACTTAAGTTCATCCAGAAATAATGAGTGAGATAGAAATAATCTTTGAACACATCTTGTCCAACATAGAAAATTCATCACTAAGCACATGTAGATCATCAGACAGTACTGTATAGGCTATTAATTTACATCATTCATGCTGTAGCTTTAATTGTAGAGCAAAAGGGGCACCAAAATGTTTGACTTTTTTAAAAAAACAACACTCAGAAGGTTGAGAGCAGTCTGCCTCTGGAAAGATGAACATGGAAAACTATGCTAATATTTTCTCCTTTTACTTTGAGCGTAGACTCTACCTAAAATTTATTGGGGAAAAAAAATCTATAAACAATCCTAATCCTTACCCTAACTTTAAAGCCACCACATAAATTAAGGGTCTGGTGCATGTGTAGCTATTAGTCCTGAATTAATCTACTGATATCTGGTAGAGACAGGATGTTTACTGGGATTTGCTTATTTGTTTGTTTTTCCACGTGTCACAAACAGGAATTGGTAAACTTGCTTTTGACTGGGAAAGCTGTGTCCAATGTTTTCAACAATGTGATAGAGCTGGACTCTGGAAACGGCAATATCACAGTTTTGAAAGGTATCACAAGCCGCAGTGATATTGGTTTGCTGTCACTCTTTGAGCACTATGATGTTTGTCAGGTATGCTTTCTACTATTTTAATTTTAATTTAGAGTGAAAGAATTACGTTTTAAATTAGCTTGGAGTGAATATATCAGCTAAGAATTTATGAGCTTGATTCAGTTGGTCACTCAGAGGCATCTAGTGCTGTTTTAGAGCGTGGTTACCCTTTTGGATGCAGGTTCTGTGTTACTACTGCCCCCCCTTGGTAAAAGACTTGAGTGGTCTATAGCTTCCTAAATCATACATGCCTGTATCATTTTTTAACTGATCTCCTGAAGAAGGAGTCAGCTTAAACTAACACTGTTATTTAAGTGGCTGTCATAGAGATCTGTATAGGTGAACTAGGAACTACTCAATGCAGTCTGTGGAGCTGAAAGCTGTTCAGCTGACTAAATAATTGTGTGCTCTAAGCTGAACGCTCTCCCTTGACTATATTCACTAGATCTCCACTGATTATAGTGGAGTTGAGACACCCAGCTCACATTTGGGCACCCTTGTCTTAGTCATGTATATGTAAGCAGCTGAATCTGGAGCAGAAACTCACCTTAAGTATTTAGTTTTCCACAATTTCCTATGTCATGGGGAACCAGATTGATTGAATCCTCTATGCTGTAATGTTGGTCATACTGTATTAGCAGCTAAAAAAGAAAGGGGAGGGGAGGCAATTAAAATATGTGTCAATATAATGGGAATTGTCCTTTTAACATGTTTTTGGAATTAGTATTTTAGTTATAGTAATCATGAACATAAAAAAGGTAGATTAAAAATTTTAAATATTGACAGCCATCAATTTACCTCTGGAAAAACTTGTATAAGAATTTCAGTGGTTCTCCATCAACACGCATTGTTGTCAAGATTGACATCTTTCCAAAAGACATGCTCTTAAACAGGCAATCTTGTGTTTAATGCAAAGATATTATTTGAAGTTCTCTTGCTTGTGTTAGATGCTAGATAAGATAATTGTAACAGTCCCATCTGGATTTGCAGTCACTGCCTGTATGTGATTAACAAAGAATTTGTTTGTACTAATCTAATATAAATGTGTGACTGAAAGCAAAGCTTGGTTTTAACTGTTTTCGATATGGCTAAAATCAGTTATGTTTTCCTGCTTCTGACAAATTATAATTTTTGTTATTCTTAAGTATTGCAGTCTTTTATTCACAAGATTATAACAAAGCTTAAATTCAGTCAAGAGATCGTATGAATGTATCCAAATCAGATTAATTTGGAACAAACTGGAATGAGAATAGATTGCTTTCTGTGTCTAGTTCAAGTTTCTTGTCCTTTTCTATAAGCAATGTAACATTTAAAACCTAAAAAAAAAAAAAATGGTTATGCACCACAGTAGCATTTTTTTCATTTTCTTATGAGGAAAATGTCATCTAAGTAGCAAAAAGGTAAGTTAAGTCAGTGCAGGCAAGAGCTGGTTTTTTCCTATCTTCCCTCTAAAAATAAAAAGCTACTCAGAGAATCAGACACCATCTTCACTTATTCTGCAAATTATACAGCGAAGGGGGTCTGTTTCTTCTACTACTGTGCTCTTCCATGAGCTGGCCTCTCACAGGCAGCGATCTGTTTCCCAAGCCAGTGACTCTTAATCTGTTACAGAAACTCCAGTAGATGTAGTTTCCTGGTTGGTTTTTTTTTTTTTTTTTTTTTTTTTTTTTCCAGTCTACATTAGTTAGGCATCTGCTGCAAATTTATTTCTTTTTTTTATCACTATTATTATTAAGTCAGATTCTGGTAGCCTTTGGTCTCAAGTCATTGGAGTCTCCACAGTGGCTTTTTAGCATGAGAGGCCAGACTCTGCTTTCTGTTACAAAGATACAAGTTTAGAACAATTTAGGAAAAATAAATGTCACTGATAGTTTGCAGTAATGGAACTGAGAATAGCATTTGGCTGTAAATCTTTCAAACTGACTCTTTTCTTCCTCTCAGTGTTTTGGTAAGTTGTTTCAGCATCCAATTACATTGTGGCTCTGAGGATGGTAACAGAAACCAGTAATGGAAAAGGATTGTCATTTTTGTTTGTTGGGGGTTTTTTGTTTTGGTTTGGGTTTTTTGTTTCCAGGAGCAAGAAAATCCTGAGAATTATATATGGTGAATCATAGACATTAGACTTGGAAAACTCCCTTTAGGTCATATCCAGCCAACGTCTCAGGGGATAATTCAGGATATTTTTCTGTCCAGTTATATAGCAAACTTTCTTTAAAAAATGTGTCCATGAAGTTCCCGCCTTTCTGTTTACCTGTCCATTTATTAGGTGATTGTTATACATATAACTGTGATCTTACCATTTTTCTCACACATCTCTAAAATATGAGAAAGTGCAAATACAGATTGGCAGGTACCTGCAAATATGGAGATTTTAATATCTACTATACACTTTAAATATACTAATATTAAATCTGACTGTTCATTTACTTAGTTTTCTCTGATTATCATTCTTGCTTATAATCCAGCTTGCCCCCTAAACAATTCATCCCCATCTGCTAGACATTTGCAAGCTGATGTAACAGTTCCTCCTGTTTTCATCAGCACATCCTGCCCACCACTTATTTTTATTGCTCTGCTCTAGATTTCTTCCAATTTACAAATGCATTTAGGAAGAGATATGCAAGATTACAGGCTAGATTCAATAAATCCACATAGAGAAAGATTTCTATACAATTTATCTCTCTTGTCTAATTACATGGAGTATTTGTATATAAACCACAATTTCCTTGGTATGTCTTCTGAGTTGAAAATATCATGAGGGCATGAGAACTGAATTAATCCTTCTTGACAAGCTTTGGCAGTAGCACAAGTCAAAACAATATGATCAGCCCCTTTTTCTCCAGTGATTTCCTGAAGAACCACTCTGTTACTGATCTATTAATCCCTTTCAGTGGATCATGTTGAATGTGTTATCTTTGCTGATTAGAAAAGTGTGTGCTTCATGTAATTTGTCTGGAACTGTTATGTCTAATCATCACTGCTAACATATTGCCATACTCAGTATGTTTTTGGTAATGTAATTACTTGTTGAAGATTTTTTCACAGTGACAAATGGGTTTATTCAATCTATTCCATATGCAAACACATAGGGGTTTTTTGCGTATGCGAAAGTCGAATTCTGTCACTTTTTGGTAAGCAAGTTACACATCTTTGGATTTCTTTTGTTTGTGCTAAGCCCATATTTAAGCTATATTATTTCCATCTGATTTTACACATTTTACTAAGATGCTTAAATTCAGATTTTATGTTTCCTGGGATTTCTTTAGAGCTCCAAAAGAAATAGAAACATTTCCAAAATTGGTCAGTCCACATAAAATTGGTTTTCCAGAGGTTTTCCTCTGTTTGCTGGCATGCAGCATGCAGCAGTTCAGCAGTAGTCCCAGGGAAGTGGAGTTATTTCTGCAGCAGGGACAGGACCTCAGAGAAAGGGGTGAGGCACAGAAGTGGGCAGGGCCAATTGTAGTAGTTGGGAGTGAGAAAGTCCCTGCATTTGGGTCAGAGTCTTTGGCTTATATGTCACATTAAAATTGCAGGTGAAAAAACCTGGAATGATGAAAGCTTTCAAAACCTACTGTGGTGTTAAAATTAGAAACAGATGGAAGCACATGCTATTTGTATTTATACCAGATCATTTAAGAAACTAACAATGACAAAAAGGAAAAATAATCTGCATTCTCATCCAAAAAAATTAGAAGATACTATTTTTTTATTATTAATGATAATAATAATGATAATAATATCTGACATTTGTGTGTAATTTCCTATGAATAGATCTGTGCTTCACAAAAGCGGCAAGTATCATTGCCATTTTACAGGGAGGTAACTGACAAACAAGAGTCAAAGTGTCATCCCAGCAAGTCATCCAATAAGCTAGTGGTTAAAATGGGAGGAGAGTACAGGTCTTCTGAATCTGTTATTCTGAAGTAAGTAGGGTACTGGCTCATGAATTTGGCTGTCCTTCTGAAATGCTTTTTAAAATCACTTTAGGTATGTGCTGTTGTACGTGAAGTAGTGCAAGTATTCGAGGTTACTGTGAACCTTATCACTGATTCTTCTTTATCTTCACTGATTCTCTCCTGCTGCAACCTGACCTGCTCTGGTACTTAAACCTACTATTATCTGACCTCCCAAACTCACCCTACTCTGATTCTTGACAATGTCCAAGTTTCTGCCTGAGCTGTCAGCATTTCAAGAGACTAATGCTTTATAGTTATTCCAGTTCTGAAGATGGAGAAAGAATGTGGCATTGACTAAGAATTTATCCTCATTTTTCCAATTTCTTTTCAAAAAGAGGGACAAACATAAACAAACAGAATTTATGCATTAAAATTCCACAGATGGGAAATATTATCTTTGGTCCTTTTGATGCAGTCAGCACACTCTGTGCTATAACAAGCCCTACTTGAATTATTAAATGCGGCACACATGCTTTGTCTTCTGGCACCTCACCTATTTATTTGCCCTGTGGAACGTCCTTCCTATAACCTTTTTTGCTGGGAAATATGTCTGCTAAACAGGCATCTTTCTCAGTCAGATGGACTGGATTCAAGCCAGGTTGTTGGTGGGGTTGTAGAAGGCAGAGGTTTAGAAAGAGGATTTTAACCAACTTGCTTAAGAAACCAGCAACAAAAATGTGCATGTGCAAAATGGAAACTGATGGTTGGTTTTAATTTTCCATTTTTTTTTCCTATAATGGGTGTGTGGTAGATACTGTGCTGTGTAGATGCATTCAGCAAGGGACCCTGCTCTTTATACAAGACATTTTTGAGCACCACTGTGGGCAAAAATACGTGATACATACAAGTTTGACTGAAACAAGGCTGACAAAGCATTGGCCATTTAAAAAGTCTGTTCTTCATCCCTTGTCTTTACATCTCCCTTTCTAGCCTGAAACCAAAATTTTGTTTAATGAAGTCCTATTGTCCTCCTAGTCATCTGTGGATAGTTATTTTCCCAGAGGCCAGTCACTGTTGCTGGAATATTAGCATTGATTTCTTGTCAACATCTTTACAAATAAAATAGAATCACAAAGATTTTATTCAAGACAATAAGAATAACAAACCCCACATTTTTGAAAGACTTCTGCATGCTTTGCAAACAGACAAAATAGAAAATGAAAAGTCAAATATTTTCCACATGTCTCTCTAGCTTACAAGTACCTGCATGTGGGTACAGATTTATCCCATCTAATTCTAGGTCTTTTGTAGGTTGAAAATGCTTAGTTGAGTCCAGCCAACTTCCTTTATAGCTTACGAACAGGGGGCCTCTAAATTTCGGACAAGACCTATCTTTTCCCTGTTTGGTTTTATAGACAGCCACAGCCTAGGGGCCAACCTAAGTGAGAGGGCCTAGAAACAGATGCTGAAGAGTTAAGTAGACTGAATCTTGACCTATCTTTGTCATTGCAGTGAAGCAATTTACTGAAGTGAATTATAAAGTCCTTCATGTTTGTTAGGGGAATGGCTAAGTGCTGAAGTCTGAATGAGGGTCTGAATCTCTAATGTTTGTCCAACTTGATGGGGCATACCGGAAAAGCAGCAGAATGGGACATGGATCAGTAAAAGATCCTGAGGCTACCTAGTACCCTGACATCTTTCTGCCTTGCCACAGCCGCATAAAAGAACATAGTAAAAAGCCAGTGCTTTCCCAGAGTCTTTGGTTAGAGCTGAACTCACACTTCTTTCTGTTCTTCTTTATTAATGTTGCTCTTCTCTCTCCCATCCTCCCCCACCCCCACATTCATTATCAGAAAGGTTTCCTTTTCTACACTAAGGATTCAAAGCTGCAGAGACATTATCTAAGGCTGTCACACAGCATTAAGTTATGCATAGTCTGAATAATAAATTTTGTGAACATTAATTTTATTTTTCTTAACCTGATTGAAATCAAGTACATGTCAATAGCATTAACTTTACCATCACAGCACCCTTAACTAGATGCAAATGTAATAGTATTGTGGCTGACCTGGTACTTTAATACTGCTGATCAAATAGGTGAGCTGAGTCAGTGGTGTTTTTGACCATCCAAGGATACCTGTTTTTACACCATTGACACTTCAGTGTCAATGTTCACTGTTGGAACATTGTTTAATATTAATTCAGTAAAGGTCATTGCGATTGTGGGGAAAGAATATTGACAGAATAAACAATAGATTGTGGCCTTTAACTGTGAAAGCTTTGTAATTATCCTTTTGTCTCTCAATCCTACTGGATTTAGTACAATTAGAAACTACACAGTTTGACAGAACCCAGACCTTTGTGGAATCACATGTGCTCAGTACTGTATCGTATGATTACTATGGAAAATAAGCATCTGTTGTATTCATGCAAGCAAACATAAAGCAAGGAATAACTGAATCTAATTTTAACTAAAAGAAAAAGTAAAGTCCAATAAGCAAGGAAGTGAAATTACACTAAGTAATAATAAAACTCGTGGAGAAAAATGGTGTCACACTAGCCATATAAAGTGATCTCCCCTGGTTTTGATATAACCTTTTCTTCTTTAAATCATAGCGACTGTATAGAAGTGATAATCTAATGTTTGTTTCTGTTCAAGGTAATGGAGTCGAAGAAACATAGTATCTGGGTTATATTTCTTGTTTGTTTCTTTTGGTATAAACATGGCAAAAAATAGCCTGTTCAGTGACAAAATAAAAGCCAAATGGTGAAGTACCATAAACTTGTTCTAGCAGATACATTAGAATAATTCTTCAGTAATAAATATTTGTCTGTAGATTTAATTTCACTATTGTGCAAATACACACTGAAGTCAGATGTGGAAAAAGACCACCCGGAGTGTTGAAAATGAGCCATTTAAAGGTGCTTGCTTTTGAAAGGTTGATATTTTCTGAAGTTGGGAATTGTGTCCCTGAAATTTATGAGCATTCTTAAGGGATTTGTAAGGGTGAGAATCAGGGTTAGTGAAGTCTCCATAGGAATTAAAAGCATGCAGCTTGAAAAGACGCCTAATTCATTCTCCCTTCCTTACTTTTTTTTTTTTTTTGCCTGAAGGTTAATGATCATGTTTGAAAACAAATATTTGAATAGTAATGCATTATTACTTTTTAATGCGTTATGATACTGCAAGAAGAAAAAAAAAAACCCCTCAAAAACCAAAAGGGATTCTATTTTTGTTTTGCAAAGAAGAAATACAGCTGTTGAGCCCTTTACAAAAGTAATAATATTTAATAGAATAGGTTCAAGTTACTTATCCCTGATTTGCTTTTGGAAGTCAGAGCCAGCATTACGCTCACAGGGCAGCATACAACAGCTGGAAGGAAGGGCCCCATTCTGTGGCAAGCACTTGTTAAATAACACACACTCTGAGTTTGAAGGGTTTCATGAGAAGTCAGAACTGGGTGTTCATGCTTATTCTTCCCTGTTCTGCTTCAAGGTCCTCTTATATTCCAGGATCCCTACCAGCCAACCTGGCTTGTCAATTGAAGAAGTGTTTACCACTCACCAGCTGCACCAGTTAAATGAGAGCATGCTTTCAGTCTACTCAGCAACTGATGCTTCAAGAAGCAGGCGAAAGAATCCTCACAATGAGGATTGTTCTTACTTTGCCAGTAGCATGGCTCCATATTATATTTTGTAGAAAAAATTTAGACATGATTTGAGGAATGCAATGGGAGAGAGAATTTCCTTATAGGAAGTCTAGGCAAAGAAATATGGGGATATGAAGGAATTTTAACCTTATGGATAAAATCCATTCCATGCTGCTTGACCTTTTCCCATTCCATGCTATTCCTACCCGGAGTCCAGGAGTAACCTGAGGTTTCTGAAGAGCCACAAGCCCCTGGAATGTGATGGTAAAGGGAAAGAGTGGCCAGTTGTTTTGAGGAGAAGCAGATCTGCAGTGACCAGCCAACAGCTGGAACACAACTTGATGTTAAAGGCAACAGCAAATCCTCAACTAGAATAATTGATGTAACTGAAACAAAGACTTCCTGCTTTTCGTGGGGGATGAGGGTTTGACCTGAAATGTTTTTAGATTCTCATTATTGTCTTAAAGTTCATGTGCTCGCCTGCTTCTGCAAGCATTGCAATTGAAAACTATATATGTTTAGAGAACGTTCCTGCAGACCTTACTCATCTGAACAATTTGGCCTGACTTCAGTAAGACTGTTCATGTCTGTAAGAACTGGAGTGGATGTGTGCTTTGAAACACTGTTGTATCTCTCTAATCTTGTTTTGTCAAATGTTGTTTGATGAAGCTTGGAAGTTACTTTAGCAGACATACGTAGGAGGAACACATTTTTAGAACACTGGATGTTCCTTTTTGGCTTTGATGTAGCTGCATATTAAAATATGCATGCTTGCGAGACTGAATCTTTTCATCTGTGTCCCTCTAATTTGCCATCTTTTATTGCATCTGCATGTTTCACTTCGTGATAACTCCTGTTATGAGTATTTTTATGAGCTTCTAAAGAAATTCTTTACTTTTAAGACAAGAATTTACATAAAACCCCAAAACTGTTTTGTAGAAGGCTATTATAAATAGATATTAGTGAAGTAATGAGTCAGGGAACAGTTACTTAATTAGCTGGAGACTTGTTATATAAGGAGAAATTCTCATTGAGGAATATAATTGAATTTGTACTCAC
Organism: Psilopsiagon aymara; assembly: GCA_024733675.1. Classification (NCBI taxonomy): domain Eukaryota; kingdom Metazoa; phylum Chordata; class Aves; order Psittaciformes; family Psittacidae; genus Psilopsiagon; species Psilopsiagon aymara. Next base: position 13,601 of record JANRGW010012773.1, on the reverse strand, counting down.
TTAACATTTCAGATATAAATTCTGAATCTCAAGAATAAAAAATCCACACGCTACTTATCACTTAGTTTAGATGCTCTTTAGATGCTGTGTGGATTTTTAATTAAAATAGCATATATGTTGGCTTCTGTCTTTTAGCAGTATATTTGATGCACTTGTGTGCCCAAAATGAAGAACTGAGGAATGGACTGCAGAAGCTATATCTGTGATCTATATCTAGAAAGCATACACAAGAATTTTTCTGTTAAAAATCTTCCAGTTTCCACTAGTACCCATGGCATATGCTGAGACATTAGTTAAGTCCTGTAGTGGTAAAGGTAGAAGTTGCAATAGAGTAGATGATTTCTGTAGATTATATCACCATATTATAAGGCAAACCTATTCAAAACTACCTGAGCCTCTAAACTAGCAAAGTTTCTTTGATCCGTGTGTCTGTATTATGGAGGCAGAAATTGATCTCATATCTTTCTGTGCATATATTTACACACTTGGCTGCCATTCGTTGTTTTGCAGATTAGTAGCATACCAGCAGTGCAATATCTGTTTAGCAAAGGATATGCAGACCTGGTGATAAAGATGGTTATATATAGCATCCTGCACGGTAGTGATTTTGTCTATTATATGAATAATAAGCAGAGCTGTTGTCAGAAACATTCCACTAAAAGCAAACAGTTTGATTTTGTTTTTTATTTTCCCTGAGGGATTTATTAAAGATACAAACCCCAACAATTCAGTGGGAGAAAAACCAGTATTATTTTAAACTTAGCATGCAGCTTCAGTGACAGGAATATAGCTAATAATAAATATCTATTGTAGCTGAATATTAAAATCCTAGCTGAGAGAAATTAAGTTTCTTTGCTACATTAATTAATTGCTATGTTACGCAATCTAATTACTGGTTTTACTGTATTATTTACTACCGAAGGTGCTAATATCATTAGCTGATACTGCAGTTTTAAAGCAGCAGGATACAGTAGGAGAATGGTATCTGTTTCAGAACACATTAGTGTGAGGTGAAGAAAATACTATGAAATATTCATTGACCTCAGGGGTTGTAGAGAACTTTCATGATTCATTTTATATCAGTATCTATATATCTATATCTATATATATATAAAGTTCATAACCATATATATACTCTCTCAGATATTAAAATAAAGTTTCATAACCATAGATATATTCTCTCAGGTATTAAAGCATGTGTGTGTTTACCTTAAAACATAAATTCCATAACAAGTAATAGCTACAAGCCTCAATTCTATGCTAGAATTGAACCTTAAGGACTATGGGGTGAAACAGCATTTAAAAAATGGCTAAACTGATAAATGACTACATATGTAGAGAAAAGTAATTACTAATCGAAAGAATTGCTGTAGTAGCCTACTTTTTAAGCATCTGGTAGATTTAAGAAAAATACTTCAAATCTTTTTTCAGTTGGAATGGACCTACAGTGATCATCTAGTACTCTGCTGAATAGCTCCCTGAATAGCTTAAAATTCACTCTCCAGAAATCCAATGCAGCAGCATTGCTGTCCTTTTTTCTCATTACACTGAAAAGTTTAAACTCAACCATTTCATGATCATTATGGCCAAGAGAACCACCTTTAAGAATAGCGAATCAAAACAAGTGCTTCTGTTGTTGCTTTCTTCTAGTAGCTGAGAACATTTTACATGTCTGGGCTATGAAGCTAGAAAAAGATGCTAAAGTGAAGGGAATGTATTATATTCTTAATCCAAGAAAAGGTTTTGGGTTCAATTTAGTTGCGCACAAAGGGGCATCTCATGTCATCTGAGATCCTATGAAGTCTGCTGCCTGGCTTCCAGGTACTGTTGCATAACAGCATGATCTCCCTTTGATCTCATGTAATATTCCTGACCTAAAATCACTGTGGTTTTATGGCTATTGCAGAGGACAGGATTTCTTTTGGTTCTGATCATCAGGAATATGGTCTTTTTGCTGTAAGGTTACTGCAGCTGGATTTCATTAACTGCCTACAACTCAGGGCTAAATGCTTGCTTGCTATGTTCCATGATTTACTAGACCTATCCTTATCTGCTTCATCAGCAGTGTATAATGAGTATTCACTAATGTTTGTGTACAATGATAAATAAATAGTTTCTCCCCCTGCTCCCCAAGATTTCCTAATGTTTTGTATCTTCCCTTTAGGTTGGTTGTTACTTGAAGACCCCTAAATACCCAATTTGGTTGGTATGCAGTGAAAGCCACTTCAGTGTGCTTTTTTGTTTGGAAAAGGATTTACTAGGTGACTGGAAAACAGAGCGGAAATTTGATCTATATTATTATGATGGCTTGGCCAACCAGGAAGAAGAAATACGGCTAACAGTTGGTATGTACAACTCAGCAACTCTGCATTTAATCTCTGATGGTGGCCACAGAAGAATCCACTGATACAATGATGGTCTCAGGCATTAAAGATTAGTTGTGTGCCTGCTTCATAATTTTAGTAAATAGTTTTGATTATTAATTGGAAATCAGATTTCATAAGGAAATTTTGAGAATAAGCTCCTGAAATAGTTAAAAGTGAGCATGTGCTACCTTATACAGACTGGTAAATCTTTCAGTGACACTGATTTCCAAGAAGACTGTGATCTGGTCTTCTCATGCTCCCAGGGCTATAAGCCATACTTAACTACTCCCATTCTTCCTCACATCTTCTCACATCGTTTCTGTAGGCAGAAAGTGCAAGTCTTCTATTCCTTAGCCCTACATACCTGTAGTAAAATGAGCAGAAATGGTGAGGAAGCATGAAATCCTTGCCTCCAACAACAGCTACTTCAGAATATGACAGAAATCTGCTAAGAAAGTCTAGCCTCTTACCTGCTTGTAAGCATACCTGGAAAAATGCAAAAGATCTTCTGACTTGTTACACTAATTCTTTCAGGAAGCCATGCCAAATTATGCTGCAGCTTTTACAGTAATTATGTGTTTCTCCACCTGGAAGGCATTTGGACAAGAAGTATTCTGGTGCTTAGAAAGCTCCTACTTATTGCCATATTAAGACATTCTTGACCACTACTTTTCTATTTGCTAATAATATCCTACTTATCTTTTGTTTTCTTTCCTTCAATGTATTTACACAATCTAATCAAATTCCTTCTCAATCTTAAGGAGCCTCTCTATTGTAGTACACTCTTTAAAAATAAGCTATATTGCTTGTCTGCACCTACATTCTGGTTCTTGGGCATGCTGACTTATACACTGGTATTGTATGTTCTAATTGAGTCCATGAGGCAAAGATGTTTTTATGGTGAGAGTGCTGGGGGCTTTAGCATCTCACAAGATTTGGTAGTAAATTTAATTGTCTTTCTGCATCTTACTTATTGTCTTATTTTATTTAAAATCCCTGTCATTCTGTTGCAGTGTTCACATAATATGCTCTCAAAAAATGCTTACCTTTAGCACTTCTAGAGTTACCAACTGGATCCCACATGGTCTGTCTCAGATAAAAGATTTTTTGTGACATAGATGATACAGTTCAGCATAAGAATACAGAGATTAGCATTTTTTCTATTGTGTTGTCCAGTGTAACATATGGTCCAAAAAGAATGTCCTTATCTTTCTTTACATCATTAGTAAGTAAGGAATGTTTCCAAAATCCAGAGCTACCAAGCACTCTGGATCGCTGAGATCCCTGGATAAGCAAGTGCTCAGAGTATGTGAATTTTTTTCTTTACTGTTCAACCTGTCATGGCATATTTGTACATTTCTCCTCAAAAACTTGTATTGAGAGGTAGATATCTTTCTGTTGTGGCTGTAAGCTCTTCCAGGAATGTATCTTAGTAATCTTTTGTTATCTGTGAAATTCTGCAAAAGGCTGTAAAATGCAAATAGTTTCATCATTCCAGGAAAATGCTTTCCTAGTGCTAGCTGTAGAGTAATCCTTTCTTAGGTCTGGAGATATACTGAAACTACTTTAAATCCAAAGGCAGCATTGATTATATATTTAAACCATGCATATAGTACCAGATGGAAATATCAAAATGCTAAGTATTACTGGTATTTCCATTGTGGAAATACCAGCAAGCTATGATGGTTAGGCAGTGTTACCTAACCGGAGGTCCCGAGTGCTGCATAGCCACATCCCACTGGTGCAGGTTAGCAAAGTAATTTGCTTTTCACTAGCAAGAAGGTAAATTCCTTGAAATGGGAATATTTTTTTATAATTAGGAAGATTACAATCAAGGTCACATTTCAGGAAACCTTGAAGAAATTACACTGGGCAAGAAAGATAAAAAAGCCAGAATGAGTAAGATTATATTTTAGGGGTAATGACAATTGCCACTTTATACTGAGAATTTGCCCTGCTTCTAATAACCTGTGAAGATGAGAAATATGAACTTTCTTCCTAAAAGCAGACAATGCTTGTTAGTGAATTCAACATAATACCCTAAATAGGTGAAAGTTCTCCTTTCTATTTCCTTTGGGATAGAAATTTATGGCATGCAGGGAAGGACAACACTCCAGTGTATCTAAATTGATAACCCTCTACATTTTGTTCATCTTCTTTTGTTGGCTGTTTAGGGACTGAATAGAGATTCTGGGATTTTTTTCTATGTCACTGGCAGCACTTGTGTAAAAGTGTGTTGTGCTGTTCAGAGAGATACTCATCTTCCTTTCTAATATATACAGTTAACCTCTAGCTATGTTAGCATTTACAATATGGTCTCTCCAAGTAAAGATACAGGGAATTTTTGTGTGATTGGTTTTAATAGATCATTCTTATATCTCACTGGTGCATATTTTCAACTCAGTATCCTTTTAAACGTGTTTTCAAAAAGCAGCTGAACAATTGCTAAAATGTATATAGCTGAGTTTCTCAGAAGATTCTTCCAAGATGGTCATTGTCACCATCCTCAGACCCTTTGCAAATCCCATGGAAGGTAGCACAAGCAGGGAAATTAGCAGATGTTCAGATACTGGAGGCAACATCTAGGGCAGGCTGGTGTATTGAATGCGACACTTTCTTTCAGAAACCTTTTTTTGCACGTTAAGATAAGATTGTTCCAATGTGCAAAAAAGTCTTCTGGAAAGTTAATTAGTAAACCATCACTTCCTAAGGTTGCCATTAAAATTATGAACAGTGTTTCTTCTCTTAGTGATTGTCTGTTCAGTTTCCACTCTTCTGAACCTGTGCTCCTTATATGTCCTGAATAGCAAGTTTGTCTGTAACTGTGCTTGCACTTTATTTCTCATTACCCTTAGCTTAAGATGTAAGTGAAGATAAAAGAGATCACATTCGTATCCTTCTTGTTGACCCCAAGATGGAAGAGTGTAACTTCAGTATTGCTTGCTCTAAAGGAGTTGTCTGAAACACTCTAACACAATTTGTTACCTAATTAACTTAGCTAAATGTTCTTTGCCTACTCCTGCAAGATACACCTTTAATGATATTTTTTCCTTATTTCTTTGTATGAAAAACTTCCATTCAAATATCTTGGATGGAAGAACTCAAGTATAAAAACAACAAAATTCAGCAAGTTGTCAATGGCAGGAAAAGGCAGGCATGCCATTTGCCTATCCTGCTACCAGTGCTGTAGTAAGGAGAGCGGCTGTTACTTCTCACTATGAGAAGATCCAGAATATCAGGATCAGGAATTCCTAGAGGAGTCCAAATAATTTTGGAGACCTTCAATGAACCTTTTTAAACTCTTGAATATTAGGATAAAAGCAGGCCTTTGAAACTTAAAAGATTCCTGTATATCTCTAAGTTCCTGAGGATCTAGGAGAAAACTTACAGAACCTTATGTACTTTTAAATATTGTCCATTTCCTACTACTCCAGCCCTTACAGTCAATTAGGTTTTTCTGCATGTATTTATACTAACAAGATCAACAAGCAAGGGAGAGCCAGGTTCTCTCTTTGACATGAGGAAGCCAGATATATCTGAGGTTGGCAGCTGTGAATATAAGAGCAATTGCCTCCCATCCTGTCTAGATCAGTCTCACAGAAGCAGACCCATATCCTACAGCCCGTCTTGGCAGTGTTTGTTGCTCACAAACTACCCATTGGCTGGGTGACAGACAGAAAAGAAGAAAAAGAAAAATATATTGTCTGCTGCAGTTTAAAATGTTTTACTCCAAAACAGGAAACAGCTGAGCAGACTGACATCCAAGCTGGTCGCAGGATGTTTTCTCCCTGGAAAGTTCAGCAACTACTTTCGCTGCTGACAGATCCCGTGTCTGAGACACTGACCTCTCTGTTTTCCCCGAAACAGTGCAATTGCCTCTCTGTCCCGAAGGAATGCTCACAGCCTGTGGGAGCTCTCTTATGTCCAACCCAAAATCATTTTCTTCCATCTGTGCATCGCTTTCTCAACAATCAAGGGACAGTCCTTTTTTCCAGGGTGAAAGAATCCTAACCCAGTTTCAACTGGACTTAGGATTTCCTATTCAAGTGTAGGACTTCCGCTGTCCTTAGTATTAGAGTAATAAAAATTGCTTTTTTTGTAATTATGACATCAGCTGCGAAATAAAAACCTCATTACAGCCCTCCGCCATGTTTTTTCACTTTCTAATGTGAGATTTTCCTTGGAACTGTCTCTGTATTAGTAAACTAACTTGGGTCAGGGCCGGAGTCTGAGCACTGTCCCATGATCATCCTTGCTGTTAAGCTGTCAGTGCATTCTGGGCATGTTTCTAGCCCAAAACAAGTAATACTGGGAGCAATCTAGAATTGTTCCTAACAGTGTTTGCATTCAGTCCCCCCCTTTCAGCCTTTAGGATTCCACCACATGAACAGGCTATTAGCTGAAAGGGTTCCAGAAGCAAAGCAGTGACTGCCAGACTGTTCACTATAAAATCAGCTGTAAAGCCCCTGCTATTTGCAAAGTTTCAGAATCATGGTACACACTCTTGAGCGTTCCTGGCCCTTTCCGTGGCCTCTCTGTTCAAGTGATGTGAACATGAGATGATATTCAAGTGCCAGCAGTGCTCACTTTCCAGGGTATTTCAGTCCAAAGTGGATATATGCCTGTTGTGTGTTAGGAAATATACAGTATGAGTGGTAGTCTGTCACTTCCATGGGTGGAGTCCTAGAAGCTACTGTGGTGTTCTGTATGAATAGAAATATGCTCCAGGCACTAATAATGTCTGATATGTCTCTGCAGACACAACTCAGATGCGTGCCGAAGATAAAGAAAATGATCTTACTCCTCCACTTGAGCACTGCATTAGGACAAAGTAAGTGAAACTAAGGTTTTGATACAGATATATTCAGTTATGAGATAGTAGATGTAAGGCTGGAGTGTGATAAAACATTGTAGTAATCTTGCAAAATTACTGCTTAAAAATCAGAAAAGATCTGATAGGTCAGGCTGTGTTAATATGTGTTACACATTTAATTGAGTATTGTTGTAGTTAACATCAAGCTGGCTAAGATGTTCAATTCATACATCACTTAGAACTGACTGAGCCAAATTCAGTTTGGGAGCACAATTTGATTTCAATAGATCTAAATTTAGATTCCAGAAAGTGATTGATTCCTGTTGTACAGGTATAATGAGAAAAGGAGAAAATTTCTTCAATCTTCATCAGTCTTTTCTGAAAAATATAATTGCACTGGAGGACCTGGGTATGGTTCTTGATGCACAAAGCCCTGTGCTCAGTGGTCTCAGTTTTCTTAAAGTTTCTGTATGTCTCTGGGCAGCACAGAGTTTCTTAAGGTCATAGGGCACCATGTTTCACGAAGTCATTTTTGGCAGTTCTTAGGTCATATTTTCTCCTTAAATACAAGGCTAGTTCCTGTCGTGTTAGGATTTTCATGGCCATATTGAGGTCTATATGTTATTAAATTACTGATTTTGAAGTAATTTATCCAAGACATACTCAAGTTAACGAGAATATTTTCAGTTTAATGAGACATGAAAGAAGAAAAATGGAGAAATTCAACTGGGTAGAAAACTTAGCTTTATATCAACACCAGCAGCACCACTTTGAAAACTGCTATCTGAATATCTTTGGAGCAGGAAGTAAAAGCCTCATTGTCAAAGACCATAACATTTGCTAAATCAGCAAGCCAAGCAGCTTCAGATTTCTCTTGTCATTTCCCTCCTCTCCTTGCTACAATTTGTCCTGTCAAAAACACCAAACAGTGGCTGCCAAAGAGGGTGTTCATGCAGGGCTGCCATTATAAAGTTACAGAAAAGTAGAAGCAGCATCCTGTAACATGACAGCACTGACATTAGTCCAGGCTCCCTGCACTGTATTGTATTGATTACTCTGTTCCAGTGACACATAAGCATGACTAAAAACTAAAATAAATAATATATAGCCTCAGAAACCACACAGCGGGGTGAATAATGCATTCAACTACTTGAAGTTGCTGTTAGAACATCTTTCATTCTTGGCATTCCATCAAAGTTATACAGTTTTTGTAATGGTGATATTTGTTTATTTTAAGTTCCCTGCTTTAATCTACTGGAGGAGTAAATTACCAGCAAATTCCAGTGTCAATTTATTTTTTGTTTGTACCATTCTCAGGACTGTCTGATTTAGCCTGATCAGTCTGGCTCCTTGTTTTCAGTATTCTCCATTTGCTTTCAGAGTATTTATTTGAGCATGGCCTTGCTACTAAAGGTTTTTCATGTTAAATTTTCCCTTTTTGTTTTAAGAACTTTTTATTCCAGCTATGAAACAATATATAAAGAAAAGCAAAAACAAACCCAAATAACCAATATTTTAGCAAATTGAAAGATAAATAAGGAATATTTTATATTATACAACCATGGAAAACACTCCTCAACTAATTTTTTGTCAGGCAAGCAAGGAAGCAAAGAGCTAGGCTTATTTTGACTGAGCGTTTTTAATGTAGCTTCACATCAAACCTTTCTCATAAAAAAGTGCAGGATAATTTCTCAGGCAATGTGGAGAATTTCACAGTCTGAACAATCAACTGAGAAGATTAACTGTTGTTTCCAAATATTAACTGGGGGGGGTTTCCTTTCATTCTCAGTACTCATTTGTATTTTAATCCATGAAAAGCCTTCCCATTGTTTACCCCAATACCTGAACATCGCCATCCTGCTGTAATCACCACCATCATCCTGTAATGCATTGAGTTACATGCCTGACATCTGCCTGCTGTTTGTTCTGTTATCATATCCGAAAGGGAAAAATGCGTATTTAATAGACTGAAGTTATTGTTATTATTATTGGAGGAGAAAGGTTGGTTTGCTTCTGCAGAAAGCGGAGACTTATGTTTTTAGTCCCTATTCTACAAAATGTCAAAAGAGCAAGATTTGAGTTGAAAGGAGGTAGCACATCAAATGGCTAGAATCACCAGTTACTGGCAGTCATCACTTTAGCCTGCAGGTTCCCAGCCAGAGCCAGTACATGTGCTTTTATTGTGGCTTTCAGCCCTAGACATCTGTAGAAGCAGTTAGATTTTAACCAAGAGACATCTGGAATGTGCATCCTTGGGTTGTTTGGGAGATGCCGTGCAGACATCTTATCCCATTCTTCCCTGAATTATACTCTTATATTACAGTCACGATCCTCGGCATCTTTCTGCACTAACCGAAATAACATCTGTTAGCTCTGCCTGAGGGGAGTAAAACTTTGATCTCATATTATAATCTGAATTCAGTGGTATATTTTGTTAGCCCTCTAGCATCAGCTTTCCTCTGTAGTAGTGAGGTTGTATGATGTGTTAGTTCATCTGTTCAGCTTTGAAGTGAGATATCCAATGGAAATTTAGTGGATAAGAGGAGAGCATAGGCATTTCATCCTGAATTATTGTTGTGCTCTAAAACAATACCTTATTGCTAGTACAAGAGGTATTCTCTGAATTTTATTCCAGACTGAGTATTGTTCCAGGACTGAATCAGTTCCTTTTATATTCTGGTTAATTACGTGATCCTTGGGTGAGGTGGTAGTTGAACCAGATGGGTCAAGTGTAGTTTTCATGTTGTTAATCTGATAAATTATGGTTGAATCAGCAGCTAGAATCTGTCCTCCATTTGAATTACATTGTGGCAGGATAGTTTGGAGAAATGATCACACTGAATTGTTTAGACAGTTTTGTTTCTGTCTGTAAAGAAAAGAATTGTTCAGTACCATCAGTGTCACTATTTGACTCCTTTTCTTATGGAGATTCAATAGGTGAAAAAGGTTTTGAACCTGTCCTCACAGGAGCAAACAAAGACTGCTTCTCAGTCTACAAATGGCTCAGCAAAAATGTTTTGAAAATAAACATAGGAGATAAGGCTTGTTATGAAACTTGCCTTGAGTCCTGCTTCAAAGTACAATTTTCTGGTTAAGCTCTTTATTGAATTTAAAAAGGTCAGGTCCTTACTACATAGCAATTAGCAACATCTTAAGCCATAACAGCAAAAATGGTATCAGCATGTTAGTATTTTCAGAGTACAGTATAATCTCAGAGCAGATTTCATTCAGCGTGGGAATGGCCTTTGTGGGATCTGTGTGGATCCCTCTCAAAGCTTTAATCACCCTGGATATAAGATGGAGCCTTGGGAAGATTGTACACAAAGATAAGGGATGATTTGATGCCATTACCTGAAAAATTCAATGAGGACAGAAGGTGATGATTGTACTTTCCACTTTCATTTGGTTGTTCTGTTGGATAATATTCTGACAGGGACAGGTCTCACCACTGGTGAATGCCAGACTAGCTCAAATATCCCTCGCTAGAATATACTCTTAGCTTAAGACGTGAGGCATCACTGTTTTGTGTTCTCACTAAATCCTGAGATGAGGACATTCTGCAATTTTTTTTTCTCAGCAAAATAAAAAAATGGAAGAATTTCACAACAGCACTCAGTTGGACGCTTCCTTTGAGACTGCACTGAATACTGCATGAATTCAGCTTTTGGTTTTGTTTTACATTTAATTGACTTGGTCAGTGAAAGGACCAAGCTGCTGTACCCTTGCTGACACATTCTTTCTTCAGTGACAGAAAGAATGTGCCACTTTGGCAACTCACTGCTGTCTCCACCCCCTCACCAATGTTTTTCTACTGTGCACATGCACTCTGAGACAGATACTAAAACCAGATGTAAATACTTGACACTGTGGATGCAATAATATAGTTCTCAGATGTGGACTGGAAACTTGCAAACATGAGAAATGACACAGACAAGGGTGCAATTCATGTGATGAGTGACTCTGAATGTACAGTAAGTTGACTTGCTTAACCCAGTGAGGTCATTGAAGAGCATCATCCTGCCTTCATCTAGTCTTGGTTCAGATCTTTGTCTTCTGCCCTGATATGGAGACACATTTGGTGACAAATGCAGGATTGATACTTGCTTTGTATTCAGTGTTGGTCATAGTCCTGGAGCGGGCAGCTGAGCAGCAGCAGCTGATACAGATAAAAGATTAAAAAGATAGCTGCTAAATGAAATGATCTGGTCTCAGAGTCACAAAGTTCCTAATTAGAGGCCTGCCTGTATGGTTTTGCAAAATTGCCTGGTAATAACTGAGGCTGAGCATTCTCTTTATAGAAGGCTAACTCTTGTACCCATCTTGGGGGTTCTCTATAGTCTCTTCAACACAAAGGTACTAGTTCTGACTCTGTTGCTGCTGAGGACTCTATTGCACAGAAAAAACTGGAGGAAGGGTTAGGAGACTGACCTCTAAACAAGGGCACAAGCACTTCATTTCCCATTGAGAAGATGTGATTAATTATTCCAAATGAGTCTATCCTAATCTCTCTAAGGTTCACTGTGTGATAGAGGGGTGTTGGGTTACCTTTCCAATGATCTCATTAACTGACAAATGTAAAATTATTGCTTTCATTTCTAGGTGGCAAGGAGCTGTTATTGACTGGAATGGCACAGAGCCCATCTTGTGACTGACCTGATCTGCACTTTATTTGTAAAGACAGAAAGGAAATTACTGAATTAGCACATACCTACCTGAAATAGGACTAGACTTGTACAGTTTACGATGAGGAAGAATGACATGGTTTGAAGGCTGGAAGAGTTTCACCTCAGTCACCTCATGCTTCAGATATTTTCTTAAAATCTAAAAAACATGTAAATTCCTTGTCACTGTCTTTAACATACAGCTTCAGAGAGTAGACTTTTCCATCACAAAGTCAAGGTTACAGATGAAGCAGTGAAGTCAATGTCCCCTTGAGGTCTCTTTCTGGATCCACTCTGTATCCTGCAATTGTTTCAAAGCATCTGATGAAAGATGCTGAACCCAGATTTCTGTCAGTGTACATGCCTTCTCGCCTACAAAACTGCAGTGCAAGTATAAAATATCCAAGAAACATGTACTCACTTCTTTACCTGATAGTAGTAAGTCTCCTTTTGCACTAAACACATTGATAACCATATGGGCTTTTCAGATAAAGCTCAACCTTTACAAAGTTCTTATTGTGTCATGAAATTTGCAGTAAAGATTATGGTTTTGTGTTTCCAGAATATTAACACTATTACGTTCCTTACACTGTGTGCAATCGATATGTAACAGTGCCTCACACTGATGTAGCTTATTTTTCTTTCTGGATGAGAGATAGCTGTATCAGTGTCTTTATTTTTATACAATTGTAACTACTTTGTACACCAGGGTTTATTTACACCAAATAGAAAAGATCTGTGGTTTGTTTCTTCGTAAGTACAAAAACCCCAGAAGAGCTGTTAGGATTGATCTTTAAATGGTGCCTACCTGTGATAGATACCATTTTTCATGATTAAATAAAGTGCATGTACTGAAATGATGTACTGTGGAGATGTATCACAAGGTACTGAATCAGCAGTTTGTATTCTGACTTGAATTCTTTAAGCAACTTATTTTGGCAACACTTTGCCAAAATTGGAGCAAGTTACTGAACTGAAGACTGGAAAAAATGCCTTGGAAAAACAGGCAGATAGATGATGTTTCTAGAATTATTCCTCTCTCTTGAGAGTCAATATTTCATGAGAGTTTAATAAAGAACTTTTGCTTTCAGATATTTATGATAGCACCTTCTTCCTAGTCAATATGCAGACTCCTCTGAGTCCTGATAAATTAGTTGCTCTTCCTAAAATCAATTTCCAACAAAAATGCAATGTCTTACTGTGTGCAGTATGGAAATACCAAACTGACTATGCAAATGCAGATCTTGAAGAATTAGCATTTGAGCTACGTTTGGAAACCAACATGGATATAAGTCATAACGGAATACCAAAAAGGTTTAGGTAGCCTTTGAAAGAATACTGGGCTTTCCCTTTGCTTACCATTCATATCAAACTGTCTATATACAGTAAAGCACCTCAGACTTTCAGTTATTTTAGTTGTATTTAATTCAGTGTAATGAAATTGGTTTAGATCGGATAGGCAAACTTTAAATTTTGTAGAATTAAGATCTCCTGTTCAGCCTTTGCAGCATAGGCAGCATTGGATCTGAGTTCATTCCTGACTCTACTACACAGGCGTTACTTTGCCTTTGGTAAACCCTTTCATATTTAAGATAGGATGAGAAAGTTGGGGCTGTTCATCCTGGAGAAGAGAAGGCTGCGTGGAGACCTCATAGCAGCCGTCCAGTATCTGAAGGGGGCCTACAGGGATGCTGGGGAGGGACTCTTCATTAGGAACTGTAGTGAGAGGACAAGGGGTAACGGGTTCAAACTTAAACAGGG